>JAQFZY010000401.1:0-29574 GCA_034696285.1 Hypogastrura burkilli
TCATGACAGCGGAGGACAGAACCACGTGAGCCTCTCTAGCCAAGCCCCTTTTTTCTCCCATCTCTTTCTTAAGGGATTGGCCGTACCTTATACTATATTCAACTACCCTTGCTTTTTTTGAGATCCTCGTATTTACTTTAGTGGGGTTGAATATGGCTCGCGATGATTGGACCCGAAACGCTTCCCCAAAAACATAATTTCGGATGAGCAGACTTTTTACGTGTTACCCTACCAAGTCCATCAATCCAGCCCAATTACTGTAAATAAATAATATCGCCTCAGCACATCCTACTCATCCCATATTTCATGTTAGGTTTTCGCGGTCTCAGCCGATCTCAAGCCACTCACATTGAACATAATTTCCCGGTTTTAGGTACTATTTAACGTTAATACGGTTTATATCAGTTATCAGTTAAAACTGTTTATTTTTCCCTGAGCGGACACGTATCTTTTTTCCCTTGACAACAGAAAATGCGTAAGTTAACAAAGAAAAAATGCGGAAAATATACATCCCGTAGGGTATGCATTTCGAGTTTCGACGACTTTGATTGAACGGCTCAACTTGGACAAAAAACGGTTGAAGTAAGGAACAGCACCCTCGTTGTCGCCACCACTACACACAGTAGAACCGCATTATACACGTCTCAAGTTTCTCATTGTAGAGTTTATGTTGTAAGTTAATTTATTTAAGTTAGGTTAGGTTAGGTTGCAACGTACCAAAAGTACGAACTAAATACCTCCTAAACGAAGTAAATGTTCAATTAATTTAATTCATAAAACTTGAGACTGTATAATGCGGTTCTACTGTAGGCGACAATGTGGGGGCTGTTGCTTACTTCAACCGAAAAATTAAATCGGGCTTCTTGTACTTTTTAATATGAAAACTTTATTATTTCCTCAATGACCCTATTTGACATTTTATGTGGAGTTTTTGATTTTGACAGCCTTCCTGGTTTTTCAACATCTTTCATAACGCAATTATTTATCCACATGAAATTAGCTATCAAACATATACGTAATATAATAATGACCTATCTAAGTCAAAGTAGGGGAGTGTAGTGTAGTGAGTGTGGTGGTTTGTGTGTGTGTGTGTGTGGTGGAATAAGGCTGTGTTGTGTGTTGTGGGAATTGTACTCATCCCTCACACACACACACACACACACGACGACGGATTCATTCATCTGCTGGTCGGATCTACTACTCGTCACCAACTTTTTACCACACTGTTACTCATAGTGGGGCATCTATCACCCCTAAGTTTTGGCTTTACTAAGTTTGACCTTATTTTTGTAGGTTAAATTTTAACGGTTTAAACAACATCGTACTTTAAATAATCGATTGGTTTGCTTGAAGCGCCGACATATAGGTAAAAAAAATGCAGAATGCCGGGTTATGTAGGGAGGTAAGAGGTGGTTATGGTGGTCACGGATGCTGGTCTCGCTTGCCGACTTTTCCGTTTTTACCTTTTAAGTTTCAGCCTTCGTTCTTAATTTACAAGATTATTTGGTTCTCGTCCCTTTTGTTTTAAAACAAAGGGGTCAACCGACTCGAATTTCCTAAAGTGTACGTAATAATGTGGACATGCCCAGGTTTCTAGGATTGCGGGTCGCCGTATAGCTGTAGCTGTAGTATTTGGTATTTTCGCTCTTCCGTGTACCCTAGCAGGAGGGAAGGGTTAGGTGACGAATACGAAAGGGGCGTGTCAAAGAAGTGTGACCAACCAGGCTTTCGATTGATTCGAAGGCAGAGACATGGAAAAGCAGATCATGAACTCCTTCCAAAACCTGGATGAGGTACTTAGGGATTAGTTAAATCTAGATACAACGTTTCAAATCAAATCATTGAAATTAATTATTTATTATTTGGAATTTAAAAAAAACAGTTGAATGACTTTGTTGCCGATGTTGGTTGTAGGTCCAGAACATGATCCGACAACTCCGAATGGTTGAGGAGAATATGATGAATAAGGGGAACTCTGTAGTCAATTCTCCGGAAACGACACCCCGTGAACCGGTCGAGGACTCTGAAGACGTAGTAAATGGATCTGATGAGTGTTACACGATTTTTGATACTGTACCATTGTTAGATTTGGATCAACTTTGCAATGAGATGGACGATTGTTGGTATGTGCTCATACTTATTTTGATTTAAAATAAATATATAAACTCTTCAAAGATTGTTTAATGTTTAAGGTATAATTTAATACTGATACAGGTTAATGCCGACTCCTTATAAAGATGGGGAACTGCGGAATCTTCCAGTGGATGAGAATGATATGTCATTTATTGACAGCCGACTCATGAGTGTACGGCTATGTTTGTTGAATTATGTTAAGGCTGCGATTAATGGTACATTATCTATTTTAATAGATATATTCGCAAGTCGCACGTCGTTTTAACATTTGTGTACAGATGTCTCATTCTATTACTTACAGAGCAACGAACTGCAACCTTAAGTGCAAATACTCCTATTAAGTTGAAGCGAAATACGTCTTACGTTATTCGTCGAGATAGTGATCTGTCTACTCCTACCTCCCCAATCACGCCTTCCTCACCCCACAGTCTTGGTTATCCTTATCCTCAGACACCACTCATACCACCTTTATTGGGCCCGACAGTATTAACCCCACAAGGGATTCCTATTACGCTCCCCGTCATTACTGACACAAATTATGTTTTCGTCTCAAGTCCTCCTGCTGTATTGAATTCTACTATGACATATTCGCACAAAAAGTACGAGCTTGCCAACTTAACTGGCCTGCCGTCTCCCAAAAGCCGAAAATTATCCTACACGAAAGAACGGGATATATTTCCCGACATGGGCGAGTCATACTCTAATCAAGATTATGAGGTTCCGAATCTAAATTCTACTTTTCCCCCGACAACTTCTAAGCTGATGAATACAACCCTCATTCGGTCTCCGAGAGTTCATGTGACTCCACCTCGAGTGCTGAATTCCACCTTTACGAGATCACCAGATGACATTTCAAACGCATCAGACAGTAATGGAAGCCTTCACAGCAGTAGTGTGGATGTGGATGAAATTCATTCAATGGCGAGACTTCAAGAACAATGTAAGTTAATTATGCTTATTAATAATTTTGATCGCTTGTGTCGCCTTTGGCTACTTTGAGTCTATCCAACTGTGGTACGCAATACTAATTCCGTACTTGTATTTTTAGCATTGCATATGACATCAACTCCGAGGCGCCTGGAGAGAAAGGAAACTCACAGTAAGAGCTGAAATTTAACATGTTTAGATACTGGTATTGAAGTTAACGCAAGCTTATGATGTGTTTTTAAAATAGCACTTGCTCGTGACAACAGTTTAAATGGGAACCGGGAGCTCCGTCTCTCGAATCGAACACTATCAAACGATACGTACAGCCTTGAAGAATCTACTCCTGGGTCAGGAGGCTCATCGGAGATTTCAAGCCCTCGTGAGGGACAGTCTTATGAAGACGTTCAATTAGGTGACTCAGTTTCTGATTGGTGATCCTCCTGATCCGTCTGAGTCAGGCTCGGTGATGAACATTGTTTCTAATAGCTCAATTCTATACTCGTGCTTTCCAGCCTCTGAAGCTGTCCGTCGAAGTATGCCTAACTTGGCCTTTATTCGGGACTCCAGGAAGCCATCTGGAATTCCACCTCCTCCTTCAAGTCAACTCAAACGAGAGAGTCATTACGTGAGTGATACTAAATTGGGTCTTACTCGGACTCGTACTCTTCGGGTCCCAAGTACTGGGATTCGCCCAGTTGACATTGGTTCTATTGATCCACCCCGTCGTGGCGAAAATACATACGCAGAGGCTCAAAGCCTCTCTTCAAACAACAAGGTTTTTTTTGTACGTTTGAAACCGTACACTAGCTGTTTATAATTTTGCTTGAACTCCTTTCTTCAACTGACGCTGTGTGTTCCCGTAACTAGGCTCGTAGTAACACGTTTCAAAAGCCGAGCAACATTGGGATGGGGCCTAAAAAATCGGATGAGAGGCTTTACCAGCCGCGCCCGACCCGAACTGAGTCGGCAGGGGGTGAGGGGAACGGAAGGGGTTACTTCCAACAGCAGGGCCCTCCACCGGGAATCCAGGCCCCTCGCCCAACTGGGTTGCCAGCTCCACGCTATCCATCCATGAATCAGCCTCGTGAAAGAGACACCGTTCAACAGTATCCCGGTATTCCTCGCCGTCGTCTTGAGCCAACGCGTATGAACACTACTTCTCGAACGTCAATGTTACCAACGTCACTTTACAGTTACTCGAGTGCTCCTTCGGCTAGACCAGGTTAGCTGAGTCTAATTTACATGAGATTGAAAATTAATCCAATGACTCTGATTTCGTATTCCAGGGTCAAGCCGAAATTAGGTCTAGTCCAAATCCAAGTATTCCGATGCTTCCTTGAGTCGAGAAATGGCCGTGAATATTATAAGAACACCACGAACTTCATTATCTACCGTCCATTGTTCACTCGGCAAGTTAAGTATCAGACTTTAAGCCTCCTCTAAGTAAGCTAGACTAGTAAAGATTAAAATTAGAGCCATCTATCCCCGATTACTCATATCAGGCTATCCCGAATTGTTTGTACTCTCAAACAAAGATAATAATTCCGAAACATTTGAGACTGAACATACTCTGCTAGGTGTATATTGTGAAGCCAATGATATTGTTCAATTTTCTACTGTCCACCACTTTCCAAATCGTGTGGAGTCAACTTGAATTCCACAAAGTACAACTCGCCTTGTGAATTACCACGTAACAGTGTTTAATAAAATATCAAATTCTCTCTCTTTGAAAATCTCGTTTCATATTTCATACTAATTGACAAGCTCGGTATTATTACCAATCCTCAAGACTATGCTAATAAAGGAGTGCCTTTTTATTCGTAAGATCAGGATGGAGTGACATTTTTTGCTTGTAATTGTGTGTACGTTCCAAATGAGTGACGCGATTTTGTCCATTCGACCGGTTAACTCGATGTACTAAAATAGATAAGTGAAAAGTGTTCATAATTTTAGAGCCAGTTTGACTGTTTATCCATGGTGCTAAGTTGTTGCGTGCGGTAGTGCCTAAGTATTAGGATACGATTACTTACCATTTCTTACAGGATAACCTATACTGGAGTTTAATGGCGTACTAATAATTTATTGGTACTGTTTTGCGACTTAGTGCAGCGTACTTTGGGCCTTGTACTTGAGCCCGGAGCCCTTATATGTAAGACCAGCATTTTGTGACTTTAAATGGTAGTGCGAAGTGAGCAAGTGACCAAATATGTTCTAGTATTGGCGAAAGGTACCAAAGGTTTAGATTAGTAGTTTTATTATTGACATTATTTACATTGAATTAGTAGAGGGTCGGGTTAATATTATTTGAGTTTGGGGTTGGCATAAGTGTTAATAGTGCTGACTGCTGACGAGTTCGAATCGAATTATCTACATTTGAAAAGTGATCTAGTAATAAAGGTTTTGCTAAAATACCCGGATCTGATCAGTTTCCTTTTGTCGCTCGTTGTAGAACCTAGCATTATGTCCAGGACTGTTGATTACATTGCGAAAGTAATTTATTCTGTTGGAAGTGAACGGGTTACGGTGTACTTCAAAACCTTATCAACCTTTTGGACCATTGATTATATACAATTTTCTAAACTTTGTATGCTCCTAAAATAGTTGTAAGGATTGAGGAATTAGATTTAAACCATGCCATAATCTGTCTACATTAAATGTGACAATAAAGCAATGTTTCAGTTATCCCATGTATTTGTAATATTTAATCCCTTGATGTTGGCTCTACATTTATTACCAGCGTCAATTCAGCATGCATCCGTCAAACATCTGATACTACATACTTTCGCCATGGCCAATAACCATAGCATAGCCGAGGCAAGAGTTTGCCTTTGTTGATCTCCAGACACTTATCTTCTCTGAGTGTTGGACTCCAGTTTGGCATTGGCAAGAAAACAATTTCATTTATTACTCATCAGAAAGTAGTTTAATATTTAATAGTAGTAATACATAATAGTTCAGTTAGTTTAATCATTTATCCTTACGTAGGACCGTAGGATGCTCACACCTTCCTTCCTCGTTAATATAACTAAACTTTAGCATAACGAGAAATTCATCTTATTCGGAGGTAAAGTTAGTACAATGCTTATTTACGATTTACATAGTTTGGATGTACTAGTGATATTCAATCTGGACCTTGAGTACTGTTCTAATTTTGACAAATACTCATTTAGTCGTAGTAAGATTTCAACAGTATGAGAATGTATATATATAGTCTTTAACTTCCTGTATTTACACCTTAACAGTTCATGACCTACATATATTAATACATGTAAGGATAGACTCAAACTCCTTAAATCCTAGCCACTTAAATAGCATTAGAGTTATAAAGTAGTTGTCACTGAACAAAGGCAGCTCCTTTCCCTCAATTCGCAATATATACTATGTAGTAGTAAATATAATGCAGTAATATGTTTTCTTATAAAAATGTACGATTTAGTAGAACGAGGTACGTAATAGTACAATAGCATTTTTTTTTATATACAATAATTTGTGATAGAAAAACAACTCAATTCGGCCACTCACAGTCTCTAGAAGAGCAGAGAGCAGCAAGGGTTTAGCCTAGAGTCTGCAGTACCTATATACATAGATAGTATGTATAATACGGGAATTTACAGGTCGTGGTTTAATACAAAATCTCCATTCACTCAATAATCACCGTTGACTGATATTTCCCTTAGTTCTAGTAAGCACAGGCTCCCGACGTCCCGTTCAAATCTATTTATACAGATCTACTTAGAGTACCTATTTACCTACCAAATGGCTCAAATAATAACACTCATTAACGAGTATCTCGAGTTCAGATGCGATTGAGATTCAGGGCTTTCCATTGTCTCCGCCTCTTCATAAGTAACAAGCAAAGAAACTGTAGTTAGGCAAGTTAGTAGTTATAGCACATATCGAAACATTTGGCCACTGCTCTCTCTTTTCATACATGATTTAAAAAATAGCTCCGTTTAATTCTTGTTAGTAGGCTCTTCTGGCCATTTCCTTTCTGCCTGACAGTAGTAAAAAACTTAGCCTATGCTTTTTTGGCAATGACTACCGAGCCCGAGCGGACATAAAGGATAGGAATTGGGTAACTACAAGTACAATTTTTGACACTTCTAGGGACTAGCATTCGTTTACAAGGTTTGAATGATTGACAAGGATTGAGGCATTAGGGGGCATTAGGAGCTACTGGGGCTCAGTGATGATTGTTGGTGGTGGCCCGGTTCCTTGAGGACTTGGGCTTCTTCACGAACCTCACGTTCTGGGGATCATCTGCAAATTGGGGGAACTTGTGGGGATCATGCATGTACTCGGCATGGTAGGCCGGAAGATGGCCATTCTTGAGGATCTCCTCCTTCTCATTGGACGTGAATTCGGGCGTGGGGAGCCCGGACCGGATCAGCTCCTTGACGTTCCCCCAGGCCTTCCTTTGGGCCACGGACTTGGCGTGATGATTGAGACGGGTCTCTTCCCGGGACCCAACAGTCCCGTACTTGAGGAACAGGACGGCCCCTGACATGGGGATCCGGAGCTCGATAGTCTGGTCGGCGGCCTTGGACTTGGTCCCTTCCTCGGCCCCGTCGTTCACGCTCACGTTCTGGCCGCCGAGCCGCTTGAGGTCGGCCAGGTCATCCGAGGCCTTCCAGAGCTCTCGTTTGGAGAAGTGGAAGACGTCCTGGGCCGCCGAATGGGAGACGAAGGACAGGAACTCGCTCCCATTGAGGATCGTGGTGAAGACGTCCCGGTCGATCCGGTTAGAGGTACAGAAGGGGCAGGAGGAGATCATGCCTTTCCCTTGAGGGGTCCGGCTGAGGAGAATGTTCTTCCCGAGCGGGGGCTCGGTCTGGGAGATCAAGGCAGCTGGGTTAGGGATGAGCCGGGACTTGGTTACCACGCTCCGTGGGATCGTCTCAAGGAGGGACGAGTCAAAGGCCTTCTCAAGGATCCGGCTCTCCAGACCTGAAATCACAAGCTGGGAGTCGGAGGGAGTCAGTCCAATTCGGTCTGGGAACTGCTGGGGCGAGAGGGACTCGAGGTCGTAGCCCAAGTGACTCAGCCAGCTCTCCTGATCTGTTAGGGACACACCAATATATTATCCTCGTCAAAGTAGGCTCAATTTTAGTGACATGTTGGAAATTGACTCCATACTCAAAATGCCTAACACTATTAACTGCCATTTTTACTGTCATGCCCTTGAAAGAGCAGTTCCATTAGGAGTAAAAATTACAAGTCGAAAAAATATGAACTTTACGGAAAAAAGCAACCTCCAACTCGTTAATTGAATTAGATTAAGTTTAGGTTTAGGTACTATAGTATTTAATAACAATACATACAAGTGTCAGGTTAAATTACTGTTGCTGGATTCGATTACAATAAGTTAGCTAAAGTTTTGAATACAAGCTTGGAAAGACAGTTCCAATAGGAGCAAAAAGTACATGCCTGAAAAATACAATTTTTACCGACAAATGCGACATCCAAGTCTAGTAGTATAGTAGCCATAGTGGCCGTTCCCTTACCAAAGGATGGGGTAGAGTCCGGAACATTGATAGGATCATTCCCATTGAGTCGGTACAAATGGATCCTTTCAGGCGTGTCAAGCCTGCTTTGAACACTTTCCCAGTCAGGCGTTAGGAACTGCCCAATGAGGGGGTCATAAACTCTCTTCTCCTTCATGTGGACGAGGAGAGTGACCTGGAAGAGGGAGAGATAAGATTTTAGCTAAATGGCTCATTCCCTTGATTGGGCATTACTCCTTTACCTTATCTAGGATCCCCCCTCCAAAGTCAATGGGTAGATAGAAGGTAGGGTCTGAGTCATAGACGATGTGGCCATAAGGGCTCCGTGAGAGTTCCCTTACAACGAGGCCGTACTGATTGAAGACCAGGAGCGGGGTCCCGAAGTGATCACTGGCCACATAGAAGTTCTCTGCTCGATTCACTTGGAAGAAGATGAGTCTTTGGGTGTCGTCGTAGACCAAATGGGCCAGCCGACTCTCTTTCGGCGTGTAAATGTGCGTGACGAGGGAGGGATGGGCCGTGTCCGAATAGAAGAACTGCGTAATGTTCCCATGATTGTCCTTCCGCCCCACTAGGCGTCCCACGTAGTCGTAAAAGTACTCCACGTCAAACCGGCCCCGCTTCCAGGCCCGCTTCAGCTGGCCCAACACATTGTAGGTGAAGTACTCTTCCCGGGCATTCTGGACGACCCGGCCGGCGGGGTCATATTTGTAGATCCCGTCTCCGAATCGGACGATCCGGTCCTGGGCATTGTGTTCCAGCGGGATCGTGTTCCCCCGATAGGTGAGGCTCTTGAGGTTCCCATTCCCGTCATACTCAAACTTCCATGGCTCAACAGAGTCCACGGAACTGAGCTGCCCGTCGAGGTCATAGCTGAAGTTCCGAAGGGGGGAATAAGTCTGATCCGTGAATCCGATTGTTTTGGTGCTCAGCCGGAGCTGCTGGATCCGATGGGAGTTGGGCTGGTAGGAATACTCAAGGCGGTAGACTTCCATGGCCTGAATGGTCACAGAGTGCGAGAGCGCCTGTCCATAGCCATTAGTTAGTCGAGAGAAGATGGCCACGCCGTCGAAGATGGAGCTCTCATTGCTCGTGGCTCGAGCAATTCGGAAGTTTCCAACGGAATCCAGTCGGCCAGTCTTACTATTGTAGCCGAGGCCAAGGTCAAGGGGATGCCCGCCAACACGGGACTTGACCAGGACTGGACGAAAGTTACTGTCATAGTCATATGAGAACATGGCGGAGGAGAAGCCGGACTTTGGGCCGAATTCCTGCTTCTCTTGAACTACTTTGGAGACCTTGTTGAGGAGTATTGTGGTCGTGGGCTCGAACTTGGTCTCAGCCGAGGAAATCGTCCGAAGGTTCCCTTTGTACTTGATCGATACTTTTCCGTCACTGTAGAGGACTGAAGTGAGACGCTGGAGGAAGTCATATTGGTAGAAAATCCGACCGGAGTCGGCCGGGAGCCAAGTGCTGCCCAAGACTCCTTCTGCCGTGAAATGGCGGACGAATGAGTTTCGGGGAGATCCGTAGCCGGGCGGCTGGTAGAAGGTCTTGGTGTATCCCACAGAGTGCTGGAAATTAAAGGTGTGACGTGTGCCCTTGGGCGTCTCCATGGACTTGAGTCCCCCATGACTATCGTACTGGTAGGACCAGGCTCGGCCAGATTGAAGCGTAATCTTGGCCGTCTGACCCTGATCCGTGTAGTCTATGTTCCTCAACACCCGTCCGTCCAAGCTCTTGATTTGTGTCGCAAATCCGTTCCGCCCGTAACTGATCGTCTGCCCTCGGCTCTCTCCCCACTTCCAGCTCTCGATTCGATTGAAGCGGTCGTAGGAGATGTTCATTGGGTGCCTATGGTCTCCGTTCGTACTGGATGGCATGAAGGAGAGCGGGAGTCCTGTTGAGTCGTACTGAATGGTGAGGATTGGCTCTCTCTCCCGGTTGTAGACGACCTCACGGGAGAGGGCCGAGTCAAAGTCCAAGCTAAGGACCCGACTGTCATTGACCCACATTTGCCTGTCCAGGATCCCCTCGTCAGCCAAGAGCCCAAACTTCCATTCCTGCTTATTTCCAGGGATCTCGGGTGTGTCGGGATCATGGAGGAGCTGGAATGAAGGGGCCCGCATCAGAGCCCCGTCTCCCGGCGAAGAGCCCTTGAGGAGCGGAAATACGCCCCAGGACATGCCTAACATCTCGCTCCCAGTCCCTGTCGTAAGTCTGTAGCTCGCATTCTGGACCTCCGTAAGGGCAATCTTCTCCAGGACTGGAGCCTCGTCCCCGACCAGCCTCTGGACAGCCACACGATCCCGCTCCTCGTTCCGCAGGACCTGGAACAGGCGGATCCCGCCGTTCCCAGTCGAGTCCGTAACCTGTACCTCAATGGAGGCCCCCTTGAGCACATACTCAAAGTTAGTAATCACGCCGGTCTCTCCAATGACCCGCCGCATCCGCCCGTAGACATCGTAGGCGTAGAGGGATCCGAGTCCGGTCGTTGTGATCTTGGCCAGCAAGAGTCCGTCCTCTGAGTACTCGAGTCGGATCTCCGAGTTCTCCATCTCCTGGAAGTGGACCAGCCGACCGAGCCGATTGATCTTGAGACTGCACTTCTTGCCCTGCGTGTTCTCAATCGTGGAGACGACGGAGGAGTAGTCACGGAGGAAGAGGATCTTGTTCTCAGCCCTGTCACTGATCTTGGACAGCTTCCCGTAGCTCGTGTTCTTGGTGTAGAGGAAGGAGTAGAGGACTTTCCCTGACTTGAGGTCCTTGGTCGACGTGTGCTGGCCATACCGATTGAAATTGTAGACCTCCCCCGTGGCAGGGAAAATGACCTCGTAGTCCCCGTTGGCATTCGGTGTCGGAATGAAGTGAGAGACCTGCTTGAGCTGCAAATGGGCCTGATCCGCCACGTAAATCGTCCCGTCGGCCCCGATACTGAGGGCAGAGACGGACCCCGCGTCCAGATTGTTCCCGCCCGTGAGCTGCTCGTAGTATGGCGGGACGTTGTTGGTCCGGACCAGGACGGGGGACCCGTTGGACTTCACTGTGAACAGATTCGAGTCCTCTGTGACAAAGTAGAGCTGTCCCTTGGGACTGAAGGCGAGGTCGAGGATGGGGCGGAGGACCCTGCGTGGGACGTCGCAGTTGAGAACTCTTTCCACTTGATTGTCAGGCGTGATTTGGAAGAGGTTCCCCTCGTCAATGAAGAGGAGCTTGTTCTCCACAAAGTTGAGGGACAAGTGAGTTGGCCAGTGGAGCTGGACCTTGGAGGCATCCTCACGGAGGAGGCGACAGGACTCGAAGTCAGTCGTCTTCACGCGGCCCAGTCGCATTGTCCAAGGACTCTGGGCCCCGACCAGCGTATGAATGATCCCCTGAGAGTTCACGAACCGGATGTTGGGCCCGTCGGCTATGTAAATGGACCCGCCGCTCGTGAGAGCCAGTCCTTTGGGGTGATTCAGGCGAGCCAGCTTGGCCGGGAACCCATCTCCACAGTTTTCAGGATCACCTGGCACGCATTTGAGGCCGGAACCAATCACGGGAGACCAATTGGTACGGGCATCCCCAACGTCTTCCATTTTGTTGACTCGAAGAACCTAATGGAAAATAATAGGTACCTTTAGTACGAGATTTCCTTCCGTCTCGTAACTCATTGGAATGTTTCTGCTTTAAGGAGGACTGAACTTACTTGATACTTTTCTGGATCCGAAATGTAGAGGTGACCGTCCGCCGGGGAAATCGTCATGTAGTACTGATGGGAGACTTTTGTGGCACTGAAATAAAGAGGAGCAATTGGCGCAAAGTGAAATTACAAGTATACGGCCAAATTTTTGCAATTGGTTGTTCTATGCCTAGATGGTTTGGACAATTAGATGTTGCATGCTGACTGGTTAGCTTGCAAAGTTCAATTCAAGCAATTCAAAATTTGATGCGCAACACTATGATTTCACGTCTAAACCAGAATATTTACTATCCCTTTCCAATGGTGCAATTTATTTTAGAATGGGACGCGTACAAATTAATTACGATCAAATTAAAATGGGTATGTGAGAAATAAAAGTGTGAGCAAGCGTATTTCTTTTATATATCGTAGAACGAATTCGAATTCCCATATGAGAAATAATAGTGGGTAGAAGCATATTTCTTTTAGATAGCGTAGAACGAATTCGACTTCCCAAACAGTCAGTATGCATATTGCTCAATCTCCTCAACAATCTCCAGCATATTAACTATTGAGTCTTTCAGCGCTCAAGGCCTACCTCAGCTGTAGAATGGTATACGTTTTATTATCCGGCGTGATCCTTCGGACGAGGTTAAAGTCCCCAACGTAGAGACTCCCATCTGGACCCGTTGTAAGGGCCACAGGTGACAGGAGGAGATTCTCACATGGCTCACAGAGGAGTGACCTCTGTTCCTCCTTCCGGCCCATGAATGGCTTGACGACCCTTGGCAACTCCTTGAGATGTACCTCGGAGCCGTCCCCCTTCTGGAGGATCCCCTCGTGGAAGTTGTAGTGATGGTGGATGTCGAGGTTCCAGCCGCCCACGTCCGCAATGTCCACGTCGAACCCTTTGAGCGTCACGGTCTCCGTGGTCCAGATGGGCTGAGTGCAGGCGGAGTACTCGTAGCCCACAGAGACGCGGGCCAGAGCAAATCCGTAGACTTTCTGCTGGTACACGTTCCGCTTCCGCCAGCCAAAGGTGTAGGTTATGTTCGGATCGGCCTCGAAGGTCCTCCGATACAGCTCCCCCTCGATCGTTATCTTGAGATGGACCAGGGCCAACCCTTCCGGCACCTTGTCTCCCGTTAACTGCATCAGGATGGTGGCCAAATAGCCGGAGGCCTGGCTGGAGTGGTAGAGGAGTCGGACGTCCGAGCCTGGGATAACAATGCTCTCCTGCAGAATCTGGAAGCAGATACGGTAAATGAATAAGGGGGTGCAGGTCGTACTAAATTGAATCAGGAGCATCATCAAGTTGATCCCCCAAGTACGAGGAGCATAACAGAAATCTTGATCGGTTTTACATTTAACATGTTACAACTATTTGCTGGTATGCAACGTCCCTACACAAACTATTTAATGCCGGAAAATTAGACAATTAATTTAGAAAAATTAGAAGGCGAAGAGTTGCACAAAAGAAATTGAACTGACTCACTGACGAAAGCTGATTAGTACAAATTATTGACTAATTCTAAGAGCTGCAAAAATACGAGGCAGCCCACGGGCAAAGCATGTAATTATTGCATCTTTTTCTATTAAACCGCAGTAGGAATTACCGAATGTTAATTAAAGAAATTAGACGGCTGAATAATTATGGAAACTTTTATTATGGGCTAACTTTACGGGTAATGTCTGCATCTGCACATTGTGATCATCTGTTAAAATTCCATACCACTGTCACTGTTACTGTTTACTGAATTGCAAACCACTGCCTTCCAAAAAATGAACAACGAAAAAAAAACCGTCAGAATAAAGGCTGTCGTGTCCCAAATGAGTGGAGGTGGAGACATGGCTTATTGGGTCAGCGGAATTAGTTGATAAAGGTAGCGGGTAACGGGTAATTTTAACTAAGTTGGGTCCCCAAGTTCCTACAGTGACTGTATATGGCAGGATTAACACAAATCCGCTCAAAACGTTTCAACCACCCCTCGTATGTGAGTCTTGACTAGCCTAATGTCCGGACTCTACACCTGGCTCTCTCTGATCCAGCTCCTACTAGATCATAGAGCCATAAAAGTGTCGGGACCCTCGGAGGGGAGCCTTCCCCCATTTCCTCTACATTTAAAAGGGAGTTAGCCCTTGTTGGAACTTTGAGAAAAGGGGAAGGAAGTGCCAATGAGGGACCATCTCACTTTTTCCATGGACCCAGAAAAAGGCCACGGAGCCAGTCCTCATTTCACGCTAAAGAAAGGCCCAATACTCAACATAAGTTTGTAATGGAGAAAGTTGGCCCAAGTTCCTTCGACTGGCTGGCCCTCCTTCATGCATATTTGTCATTTTCTGATCTCCGGCTTATTGTGGGGCCTACGTCAGAGGCCAGGACAGAAAGGGGTCAGAATGGGGCCGGCTGGGAGTTCAAATATTATGTTTGAGGGCAAGCTGTTCCAGGACGGCGGTTTTGTGCCTAACTCCCCGCCTCAACATTAATAATAAATTCATTTCTCTGGGGCGGCCCGGTAATTATGGGGCAAGGAACATACCTGCGTTTCACCAAAAACAAGTGTTCGTTCCGGACTCGCTCCCACCATGCCCGGGAACCAGGACGACATGACGACGGGCCGAAGGAGGTCCAGGTTGTGTTGGAGGCAGGGAGTCTGGGACTCGTGACTCTCTTCTTGGTTCAGGTCACGGAGGTTGTTCCCGCCCACGGACATGATGACAGGCGGGTCAAGGACAACGATCTCGTTCCAGGGCACGAAGACGGTCCGTGTGAGGGGCCGGAAGGGAGCTCGTTGGAACTGGAGCGTCACGGACCCACCGCCATTCACAAGCATGTCGAACCTAGGGTCAGAGGTCAAAGGTAACTTTGAGCTAAGGGATTGTGTCCGGGGATTTAAGCCCAAGGCTTGATTCAGCCACTACTTTATTGGCTTACATTTTTTGAGTCAGGAAAACATTGGCGAACTGGAATTATGAAATTTTAAAATGCTTGTCTTTCAAAATGTCAAGAAGTACTATGTGATGTAGCTAACTTGAAGGAACCTAACCTAACCTAACTCCATATTCCAAACATAAGCACACATCACATAACTAAGGCTACAATTTAAACGATCAACAATTAATTCGAAATCTCTCACCAACTAAATCAGATTTCGCCACCAATTACCGCAAATTACTCGCAAATCATTTCAAACTTAGTATAAACAATGTATTTTCTATTATTTATATCACAATAATTAACTGACTAAAAATCATCTTATTCGAAATATTTTAAAACCCTGTTGAAGAAATCAGCTTAAATCGGTGAGAGATTTCGAAATAATTGGTGATGATTTAAATAATCCTCCATAACTAAATCTAGTCTCAATCAGTCGTAGTCAAATGAGTAAACGGTAAAAGTTCGCCAATGTAATCCTATACCATTTTTCATGCCGGAAAAAATAATTAGTCCAGAAAAATGGTAACATTCGGGGAAATAAAGTTTTTCAAACGTAACTTAATTTTGTATAACAAGATAAGTCACCTTAATAGGGCCTAATATTATATTGAGTGGATTCTATCTAAACTTATGCCTGGAATATTGTTTTTTCTGGTAGACTCAATGCTTTTTCCGGCATGTGAATTTGTGTATACATTATTTTACAATTAGGATTAGTACATAAAATGTTCGTACCATCCGCCCTTCCGGGTGAGCGTGAAGCCGAGGCGTTGGCTCTTGTCCACACTGACACGGATCCCGACGATGCCTAGGCCGTCTGCTGAGAGGACTTGACCTCGAATGACGGACACACGCCTGTAAGAAACCCGAGGGAATGGCCCCGCGGAGAACAAAGTTGATCTATCTCCGTTCTTCTTTGACCTTCAATGAGGAAGGCTAGCCCTACCGATCTCGTGTACGACAAGAGTGTAAGAAGAGGAGGAGATAGATGAAAAAAATGTTTCGGAGGGGCTCAACTTTGTCTCTGTAATTATGTTTTGAGGTGCTCTGGCTATATTTTACCACTTGGAGAACTTAAGTACGTCCTTTTCCACTCATTAATAGAGAGTATGGGTGGAAAAGACGAGGTTGGGATCGGGAGGAGAGGACTTGGATGATTTTTAGACAAAGACAGGGACACAAAGGGCTGTAAGGAGAGGCGGGGGGTTCCTTTGGGGGCTCTAAGACTGTTCTGGCGGGAGCCAAAAGAAAAGTGGTAAGCCAAACTGAAAAGTAGAGGGAGAAGAAAGCACTGCAAAAAAAAAGTCATGGGTCGTTTTGGTAGGAAGCTGGGAAGTTTCTCATTGCCAAAAGCCGAGAGGCAAAACTATTAGGAAAATTGTATTTCTGTAAAATAAGTCTCGGGTCACTTCTCCGAAAGACATTGATTCGAAATTCTTGCTCATCCAGCCTCAGGAAACACAGTGTAGTAGGTTAAATTAATAGAGGTGTATGAGTGATTTATAAAAATCGATCGAAAATCCAAATATGGATGACTTTCTCCATTTGCTCCATACTATTGCGTATTCTATTGTAATCCTGACCTAACCTAACGGAACCTTATAAATACTATAGTCGAACTTTAAAACTGAACTGTTTTTTAATCCAGAGAAATTCGAAGCGAAGTATTTCGAAGGAGTGAGCGGACCGGCCAAAATCATAGTTGATTTTAAAAGAAGGGGAAGCTTGGTTGTTCTGAGTTTGTGTTTTTGAGAATAATGTAGTAAGCGTAGGTTGGATACTGGACTTGGACTTACCGATGCTCGAAAGAACTCCAAAAGTGACTATTTTCGGACACAGGGGGAAAGTGAGTGAGTTGTGATCAGAAACAAATAAAGAACGCTCCAATTAGTTCCGGCCACGTCACACACACAGACAGACGGGGGCAAGGCTAGCTACTACGTGTCTTACGAGCCGTTAAGGTGTTAGGGGCCCTAAGCCACTCACCCCTGTCCCCACCCTCTACCCCCTACTAATAATTCGGAATAATTACTATATTACAAATGGTAACTCAACACGTAGGTAACTCAAAGTTAAAAGTGAAAGCAAGGAAGGAGCCGAGTGAGAAAAAGAGACAGACACAGTCAAGACGGCACACGCGGTGTTAAGAAGAATGGAGAGTCACCCCAAGCCTGACCTTTGGCCTTACGCTCTCACCCCCACCTTGGACCACCCCACAAAAAGGGCACCACGGAATTCGGACCAGTAACAGATGGAGAATGAAGGACACATAAACAACACACACAAAAAAAGAGGTAGACTGTCTTTCGATGACCGTCAAAAACGGAGACGTGAGGGAACTCTATGCTAACTGGTTCGGGTCAAAAGACAGGCCTGCCTCCGAACTGAGGCTGACTCCTTGGTCATGACGTGGAAATTAGAGACTAGGCCTCGTTAGAGTTCCCTACAATTACAGACACTGTCCTAGGGGCGGAGTAGTTGTATTAGAGGGATTACCTTTCCCAGTACTCATCTTTCTGGGCGTAGGACTGGACGCTCTCCTCCTCAATCAGGAACTTGACACGCTGGTAGAAGGAGGAAGTGACGGAGGGAGGCTGTTTTCGGAGCAAGACCTCCACGGGGTCATTGGCCGTCATGCACATGAGGTGACCCTTGCAGGCCGGGCTCTCACAGCACTCGCTGTCCGAACAGTCAGCCATTCCATCTAAGACAAAACAGGACATTTAGAACCTTGGCCAGGGCAGGAACTAGGATAAACGGGTTCCCGAAAGGCGGGTAGGTTTGAGGTATTTGAATCGGAATCTAAATCTTTGATAAGGTTTCGGATTGGGAAAAATAGGAATTAGTATTTTTCATTGCTTAGTGCCGGATAAGCCTGGGAAATCTGAATTGGAGTTGGAATCAGAACTTGAATTAATCCGAAAATAGCTATGTGTGATGTCTGACCCGGAATCTAAACTGTGTGTGGCTACGAACTCTAACTGTATCGGAATATAATTTCCTGGTACTTGTGGTATCAGAGTCGGAATCTAAGTTGCTGGATTGGAATGAATATACCTTCCTGGTACTTGGTTGGCGGTATCAGGATCTACATTTTTGTACCAACGGTATCGGAATCTACTATTTAGGCATCAGCATTCCAGTCACAATTGATTGGTCCTTTAGGAGAAATGCTTAGGACCAGTCGTATTGGAACAAGAGGGCTTATGGGCCTGTCCTGTCTCCCTTCTTTCCCGGAATCCTTGGCCATGCGGCCGTGGAGGTGAGGCCTAATGTATCTGACTCTGACTACGTGAACGTTGGAAGAGGAGCTCGGACGGGTGCGGGTGAAGGGGATAAATTGGAAGGGGTTAGGGCCGGCCTAATGGGCCTAAAGGTTATTTTAGCCGGGCCCCGCTCGTCGGCCTTCGAAAGTGTCACGAGGAGAAAGTTTGTTAAGATTCCGGGCCCATGCCTGGTCGAGAAGTCGAAAAGGAAGGGAATCTTACCCTCGTCATTATCAACATCATCGGAACAATTGGTCTCGAGCCGAATGGAGCAATCCAGCCCGGCCCACCCGTTCCTGCATTTGCAAGAGTAGCCGTCCTGCATAATGCATGAGCCATGATCACTATGTGTACACGAATTGGGACATCCGGCTAGGGAAAAAAACCAAAGGAAATTATTAGTTTCTCCAGATATTCCCTCCCCTTGGTCCTGGGTCTCAGATTCCATCAAGAGCCTAAGACCAGGCCAGGCTGATAGAGAGCATCTTGAGCCCTGGCCACACACACTCTCCCATCCATCCTCCTGAACTCGGGGAAAGGCAATAAGGCCCATTGAGGGCTTTCCCCCGGCCGGAATTAACATATGAGTGAGGAAAGGAGGGACCGCCCGGCATTGGCCAGCCCCTCAATTCCATAGAATCACAAATACGGAGGCAATCAACATCACTGCCGAATACAATATACTGGTCAAATGTGACATGCCCTGAGGCCTACAATCCAGAATTATGACCTGCCATTCGGCTCATAGAATCACCGGCTTACGACAGAGAAAGTTTGACTCTCCCAGGAGCAAAATGTAACATGAGCGTCCTTTTATGTGATTAACACTTTTCAAAGCTAGAAGACATTATTTTTAGATGACAAAATATTGAGTAGCAATTACATTTAATTACATTATACATGGAAAAGGGAGCCCTGTACAATTTTCCAACAAAGGAAAACCAGTAGAGTACACTATAGTAGATTCTTTCGAAAATAATATTTATTTATTTAAATTGAACTCATGAGTGTTTACTACGTTTGGTATTTATCGTGATGGACAAAAACACACAGGAACAGGACAGTAGCTCTTATGGAGAAAGGCTTGAGATTTCAATTTAGATTCAGAGAAAGGAATAGATTCGGGGCTTTCCCAGATAAAATCAGACTCGGTCTAATCTAACCTGGTATACTTACTAAAGCTAGCCCCTAAACGAATGTGATTACAAGCGCTTAATATGACCTAACTAACTTAAGTGTTTATATGAAAATAGAAATGATCTGTGAGGATTTGGCTTCTTTTGGCCTGCCAGCTGAGCCGCGTGCCATCTACCTAGCACACAACGAATGGCCTGTCTAATGGATTGCCTAAATTGGTCAGGCACGCAGCATTCCTAAAAATTGAAACTGGGTCCGCTTTAGCTCTAACAACGGACGAGGACCTGGGACAGGGAATTCGATCCTGAACTGTGAACTTACGGAGAGTACAGTGCTTTCCGTTCCATCCGACGGAGCAGATGCAGGTCCCATTCTTGCACTGCCCGTGCTCCGAGCACCTCAGGTCACAGGTCAGGGTCTCGCAGTTCTCCCCCGTCCATCCTTCCCCGCAGGCACATTCCCCGGCCTCACTGCAGACCCCGTTCGTCCCGCAGTCCTTCTCGCACACAACTAGAACAGATAGGAAGAGGCCATTAGGTGATGGGCGGGAATCAATTCGGGACCCAGCCTCACTTCCCGCCACGGCCCCATAAAAACTCCGCTATCGAGCCCGCATAGATAAATGAAGATGGCTCATAATTCCTCCCACTTCACCCGTCGGAAAATCTCGGAACTTTCCAAACTACCCTTCAACCCCGTTCTAATGGTCATGGGTCCCAAAAAGAATAAAACGGAATTGCGGGGGGAGGATTCCATATATTATAAGCACGCAGGCTTCTTGGTTCCTTCCGGGGTCAGGTTCGAGGACACGGAGCAGGCCAATTTTGGTTGGGTCACTTGTGACCAACGCTGATCCGCTCAATTGCAACCCAGCAGCTTCCGAAGCTAAGCCCTTCACTTGGGATACAGTGTGGGGCTGCATTCTGAATATTATCATGTTAGCAGTACGATTACGACTTTCCCTGTGGCGGGCCTTGAGCGGGGACCCAAAGTACCCGTGCACTTTCCCTCCCATTTCCCATCATCCGGCTCCGTGCAGTAGTAGACTATGAGAACTGTGCGTTGTGCATAATAGGGAACTCGAGGCCTAGGCCCAAAATGAATGTAATGGTTCCATTCCGGGATTTTATGACAAGGAAACAGTTCACGACCATAAATTTTAAAGCTGCTTTTGTGAAAATAAGCCGGGTTCCTGCGGTTCCTTCCAGCCCTGGCTCCAACTAAGGAGAGCCTCAGATTACCTTGTACAAATAATAGGGCGGAGGTCCATAAAGGAGCCGGGGAGATCATTATCCATTTCACCAACTCATATTAATCCCCATCCACAGCTCATCTCTGGAACTGGGAGGACGCGGACTCATAAGCTCCCGCCTAGTCATTAGCCAGGAGTCGCTCGGCAGCAGGACTACAACAAGGGCCCCCTTATCAAGAACATTAGCTTCCAGAACCTATTTGTTCCTCCTAAGCCAGAACCTATTGTACTGGGTTTACCTTATCTATTCCAATTTATAAGCCCCTATTCAAAGGCAAGGAGCTTGGAAGGACAGTAGAGATCAGGCTGGGGCTCAATTGTGTGGCGGTCAATCCTGGCCCGCCAAAGCTTGGTTTTCAGGTTGGATTAAATGAGTCCATGGTTACTAGAACCAGAACCGCTTTACGACTGGTTCTGGTTACGTTTCAATTCATTGTACACAATTTAAGCTTATGTTGTTGTTCAACATTCACCATACCGTACCACATATCAACACAACAAGATAATCTTTCACACCCTTTAAAAATCCAACTTCATTTAAATCGACATGCGAAAGATTTGGCGAAAGCGACATTGGCGAATTTAATTTCTTTTTCTGATGATGAATAACTCTGGTGAGACGTTTACAATGCAAACTCATGCTCGGTTAGGTTACATTAGTTTAAGTTACGTTATCTTAGGTTACATAAAAGTTTGGTTAAGTTAGGTTGTATTAGTTTAAGTTAAGTCATAGGTTGAATTTTTTAGAAAATAGTTTGAATGGTACAAAAAAAATCCCCTATACAAATGATCAGAGTAGAATTTTCGCAATATTTACTTTGAGAGTAGTTCACAAATGACCGCTGCGCTGCTGGCCGGACTTGACTTGTTGTTCAATGTTCCAGTGCGTGAATATTTCGGAATCCCATACCTGCATTGTAGAATCAATTGGAGCCCAGTAACAGCTTATGGGAAAATAATTAGCCGTGGTTGGGCCGCCTGATTGGGCTCCAAGGATCCGGTTCTTGTTATAAGGTTACATGTTGTACGGTAAGTGGGGAGCATGTGGCATGCAATGGGGATTCCGTGCCTCCAGAGTCAAAACGCGATAGGCCTTACATAATAAATTCATATCCACCTACTGTTCCCCCCCCCCTGATTTGATTTGTATCAATTGGAATCCTATCCTCATTTTTACTATCTCCTATTTGGAGACAATGTAGGGAGAGAGGAGTGACATTCCGACTTTCCCCCTGATGTCACGCGGCGGGCAGGAAGGGCTAGAACTGGAAATAAATTATCAATGAGCCCCTGTCCACGGACTGATTGGGCTTTTAGTGGCCCGCTGTAGGCGGGAATCGGGCCCAATAAAACCAACACCATCCCTCTCTCCCGCCCTCCTCAATGGAAATCGTAAAGATTCCCACTTTTCCCTATAAATATAAAGGGGACGCCTAACTTATTGGAGACGTGCCGAGAAGCTACTGATTCCGAGCCCTGTATCATTTTCCTCCCTCAATCTGATGAAAGGCCATAAAAATAGATATGGGGAGGGGGAGGGGATGAAAAGGGGCTCCTGGCTTTGTCCCCACTACACTATCTCATAAATTGAGGAGCCCGGAAATGGAAGCTGGGGAAAAGGAAGCATTTTCTAAGGAGAAATGTCCCCTTCACTTAGCCACGGGCTCCGTCGTCATCAATGGTGAATCCGGATCCGGCGGACGCGGACGGCCGGACTAAAGGAATGTTTGGCTCCAAGGGCATATGTTGCGGATTCTTAGGGAATTGGGACAGCCGGGATCATCCCAACTGGTCAGCAATTTCCCGAACAATCTACGACAGGTATTAGTGGGATGCTTGAGGCTCACCTTCGAGGCAGTTGGACCCCCCGTACGGCTTCTGGCAGGCGCATCTTCCGCTCTCGCCCTCAAACTGGCCCCGGCCTGAGCAGTCCGGAAGGCATTTGGCGAGGAAGCTGTCCGGGAAACTGGAAATAATGCAAGATTCAGGTTATTACGGCCGTTCGGAGAACGCTCAACAGCATACTGCCTCAATGGAAGGAATCAATACGGGAGTTGACAACATGTTCTTTTTGGAATTCATTCCTTTGGGCAACCTGCTTTTCAGAAGGGAGTAACAGGCCTCGGCTCCCAACTGTTGTCTTATACTATTAATCATTACCTCCTGGGCCTCGAATTCCTTTTGGACGTTTCATATTTTTTTTACAGGACTGCAAATTCTATTAATCCTGTCGGGCATTATAAATTTATGTTATAACGAACAGTTTTGGGGAAATATTTAGGTTTGTGAAAGGGAGTTGGGATAGCGAAAATGGGGAGCATAGAAGCATTAAAAGGGAAACAAGTTAAAATTAAGTCATATACATGGGTTCAGCAGTTATTTAGGTGACTACTTTGGGATCGAGAACTTACTTGCAGGAGTGTCCGGCCCATCCTGGACTACAGAGGCACCTTCCCTGGACACAAATCCCATGCTGAGAGCAGGTTGGGTCCGCACAGTCACCTGTCACCCAGTAAAAACATCAAAAGATATCAATAAGGGGAACATAGGGAGTAACATATATTTTTATAGGCCTGGATCTTCTGCCTCTCTCACTGCAGTCAATTTATGTGGAACTCCTGTAACCCCGCCCCTTAATCAGATTCCCGGCAAGTCCAACAACACAATACAAATAGGCGGGAGTCCGAGAAAGTTTCTCTATTACGGGGAAAGGGTTCCAAAGTGGGTCAGGGCTCGGACTCCCCAGACCCACGGAGGACAGCGTAGTAGCAGAAGACCGTAGTTTGAATTTCATAGTAGGAGAAAGACAAGGAAGAGACCTATCTATCCTTTCCCCCTCCCCCCCCCAAATATCCCCAGCCTCCTTTATGATGATTTATCATGCTACGCTCCGTTTTGACACTTGCGGTGAGCCCATATTGAATTTTCACAAAATCAATTTCTCACGACCGACCCGGGCTCCCAGGACCCCGGCCACTTACACTTACTAAACCCCCGGCAAGAAACTGGCCGCACGGTTCCGGGGCTGCAAATGCCAGGACACGTAGAAAAGCTCTGCCAGGCTCGGCCAGGCGTGTAAGAGTCCATAGATTAAATACTGAGCCGGGCCGGGGTCTCACCGTCAATTCTGGACCGAGGTCAAGGGCAGACCGAGCACGAATACAAGCATTCCAGTAGGAAGAAAATGGAAACTCAAAAATAAATTCAACAATTTCAAATTGTTAAAGCTAAAATTTGTTCATGTCAAAAAAATCGAGTCCATTTAAATTCGGATTGATTATTGTTATTGTCCTCAGCCACTAATGCCCAGGCTTCCCAATTGATAGACCCAGAACGTTGTGACTGTCCTGCATGAAAATGGTTGAATTGATGACTGCGGCTGATGATCCTCATCATCACTCTCCTAGCCAGGTCATTGTTCCTTCCTCTCACTTCATTCCCCCGCCCATCCAGTCAGTTTACAAATGAGCGGGCTGGGGAAAGATTGATTATCCCGATCATCCCTCACCAGCAGCAGCCCAGAGGACCCGGACACTCTGATTTCTCCTCCGAATTATAATTTCTGCCTCGGCCCCGCCAGTGTGACAGAGGATTTAAAGCGGAAAAGAATGGGCGATTTAAGTTCGATCACATTAGGGCTTCCCGGGCTGGAAGGCCTGGGAAGGATTCCGCTCTTTTGAGCCCGACACTCACTCAAGCTTCGCTCTTCCCTCGGCCCAGGCGCGTCACTCTGCTTTTAATTAAATTTTAAACGGACGTGAGATGAATGGAAAGAAAGAAAGTGCGGAAGGCGGAAAAAACCAGCTTTTCCCCGCCCAACCCACCAACTGGTCCAAAAAGTTCCTGAGGTTGATTCCAAGAAAATAGTAAGATTTTGGAGATGCTGGGCCAATTCAGGGGTTCTCAGCTACTATGGGCATGTCAGTTCTTATGGATAGGAATGGCCGTTCAGGCCTGGGCTAACCCATAACGCATACTTTAATTTCTGAGTTTTAAACCCGAGTTTTCTGATGTACACAATTTGAACGGCAGAGTTGGCCAAGGCAGCCTTATCTTATGGGTCCACCATAGATTGAGAATGGGAAAACAGGAGCCAAGAGCCCTGTGCAGAAAGACTAATTTTTTTTTTGGCAAAGTCATAATGGTAGATCGGAGCTCAGAGAAAGTGGTCTCTGAAGACCAACAAAAGTGAAATGCGTTTTTCCTGCTGCTTCCCTTTTCCCTTACAAAGGCTCCCGTCCTAACGTTTTCCTCCTTATCTATTTCATGCATATTCGATAGAGCCCAGGTTGACAGGGGAAGGGGCGGGACCGGGGAATTGGACACTTGAGTCAAGACAGAGGAAGTGGTGAGGACTAGAACTTAAGTCTGAGGCTCTTCAGACCCCAAATTCTCCACTTTCTCCCTCTACGCATCTTAGCAGGGCTCTCAATTAACACTAAAGGCTCAAACTACTCCAGACTCATAAAAAGTGGGGCCGAGAGATTAATGGGTTTGGGGAAGGTTCGCTCTCAATTCTGTTCCGGTCCGACCTACCAAGTCATAAAGTCTAAATATGACCACCTTAGCTTAACTTCGCTTGTCTCAACGTGAGGAGACAGGAAACTGTTTATGATTTCTATAGTTTATTGTATGCCAATACTGCACAAAACTACCGAGGAGAGTTTCACCTAATGCCCAATGGTCTGCGCAGGCCCTAAGGGCTTCTTGAACACAATGGCTGAGCCTGATTCTTAGCCAGAACAGGTAGGAGGCCCTAGGGTGGAACAAAGGTATGAATGAGCTGGGTTCAATTGAATCAAGGGCTCCTTTGTAGTACTGAGTACAAGTCGTAATTGAAACTCTCAGTAAATGTTGGGGATGAGGCTTAGTAAGAGCTGGAGAAAGCTGGACCAAAGTGAGAGAGACGAGGCGGGCGGCCAGCCGCTGCCATTGAAATAGGAGTGATGGGCTTACGCATTTCACAAGTCTCCCCGGTCCATCCGGCCCGACAGACGCAGGTCCCGGCCAGGCAGTCCCCGTTCCCGTGACAGTTCCCGATCTCGCACTCCGACTCCGGAACCTCACACTCAACGCCCTTCCATCCTTCAGAGCAGTGACAGAGCCCGCCCCCGTACCGGCCGTGATTACTGCACAAGACTGGACACACGCCTGGAGAGGAAGAGTGGACAGACTCATAATTAGATTACTCTCCCTGTTTCCCCCTTAATCTTATTAGGCTAAACCGCTTACTTGTGGAGCAGTCCGGGGCCGTGAAGCCGTCGTAGCAATGACATTTCCCGTAGAGGCAGTTCCCGTTCCCGCTGCACTGGCCCGGACACCGGACCTCGGCCCCAGAGTCCAGTGAGCCCGTAAGGAGGACACGCCTCTGGAGGACGTCGTCATTGAGGACCCGGAGGAACCATTTCCCGCCCTCCAAGTACTCGGAGAGGTGGATGAGGGTCCGGTCACTCCCGCCGCTCTCCCGCCGTCCGCGGCTCCAGTCCGGCAGGCCTGTCCCGTTGAGCGAGTCGGCCTCCCGGACATGCCTTCGTCGCTTGGTCCGATGGGCGGACTCGAGCCGCCCGTTCCTGACCACACGGAGGAGGTCATGCTGGGTGACGGAGGGGAGGGCGTTCTTCCGAAAGAGGAGGGCCCAGCTCGTGCCCCAAGGGAACGTGAAGTTGAGGCCCAGGACCCCGCCCTCCCGCAAATTCAGCTCCAGCGTCCAGTAGGCATAAGGCTCGATTCGTCGACTCAGCACTTGACCCCAGAGGAGCTCCATGGGGGCGAGGCCGTCATTAAACTCACTGTAGCCTCTCGAGGACGTCGCCTCGGGCACTAAACTCGTTGGAGAAACCATTTCCACTGAAAAGATGGAGAAGAGTCCCTTAAATCAAACTATGGCTTCAGGCTCCTCTTGGGCACAAGACATTTAAAATAATGCCTTATGTCAAAACGCAATGTCAGCTAAAACCTGAAACTTCGGTCTGTCCCCGCCCCGATGATGTATTACTATTATTAAGGAGCAGTAGCCGATGATTGGGTCATAAGTTACACTTATACTTTGATACATTTATGGCTCCGGTATCTAATCTTTTCGTGTCGAAATATAAGACTAGACTTTTTACAATAAAACACACAATCCGATAATTTTGTTATAGGATACTTACATACATACAGTTATAAAGGGTGTGTCTGGTTATTATTAAGTAATTTCCCAATTATTTCGTAGACATAAATAACCTTAGCTTTGTTTCGCTTTGGTCACTTGAAATGGGTAAGTGAGAAGTCATTTAAATCGTACCGAAAATGTTAGCCATGCCCTTGTAATAGTACTAACCCTCATTGCTCTTTGGTGAGATGGAGGACTGGTCATTGATCACAGGTAAATGCTTCTCCCCGCGTGCCATAACTTTGGCGTCCTCTACCACAATGCAGCCGGTTCCCGGGTACCTGGAGCAGTTTCCCATTATGGCTGGAAAGAGAGAGAGAGAGACCACAATTAGGACAGTCATGAGAAAAATTGGGTTGGGATTTGGATTTACATATAAGTCGTATATTGATAGTATGAGGTATATGCATGTACCTACGTAGTTGAGTTACGCGGAACTTTCTCCCACTTTCACTCAAGTCAACTCTGACAAGCTGGGAGGGAAATTAATTCAGGAATTCGAGTCCCTACTAACCAGTTCCCCCCAGGCCAGGATCCCCAAACTTCCTGATCGTATCGATGCCTACACAATTCCAGTTATAGTTATAGCTCAAGTTCTCACTACAGCTAGGCACTGGAGGGCGGCGGCCGTAATAGGAGCTAGGAAGTCTGAGACGATGCTCTATGGTAGGGGAAATTAGCTCCCTTAATGTTCACAGAACATAATAGGAGGAGTAATAAGTTAGGGGCTTAATTAGGGCCCTAGAACACCTTATTACTTTCCTTGTAGATCCATCCGAACACCCCATTCGCTTACTACATACTATTATTACAGAGAGCAAAGAGCTATTAAGAATCAGGTTCATATGAGGAGTATGGGCCGGTGTTATATCTCACGTATGGGGAATTACCGTAGGGAAGGATCATATTAATTAGTGCGTAGTAGGTCCCAGTTTTGTTTATGTGTCGTATACTCGTTATACAGGGAACAAGAGGGATAACTTTAGGCAGCACGGTTCAAAATTCCGATTGTTGGTCACAAATTTGGGCCCGGACTAGTTATTCATTTAGGAACTGAATTGTTGAGCCTGCCAAGGTTGCTTCAAAATTGTAAACGTGCTTACTTCTCATTGGGAATGTATCTCACTGTATAAACTAAGTATTAAAAGTAAAGAGAGACCATCATTTGTTTCGAGCAGAGCAGAATGCATGCAGGCTCTACTTTTTTCACAGAATTAAAAATAATATATATTGACTAGCCGCTAGACAAGATCGATTGTTCCTCAAAACTTTAACATTCCCGATTATTGAGTAAACCAGCATATCAAATAGACAGAGAGAGGCTCGAAGAAGTTGCTAGGGCTCCAAGACAGATTCCAGAATATAGGGTTAGGAGTCCCAAAGGCTAACAATGTCCCAATTTGTCAGAAGACCAGAAATGCGGGTACAGCAGAGAGCTCGAGGAAGCGTGACACAGTGAAGGATGAGCCCAGCCTCTGTGCCTGCTCCTTTCCCTTAAGGCGCCCGGGGACAAAATACTAGAAACTACAAGTTAGTCATTAAAACTTTTATTTAGCTATTGTATGGGCTGCCAAGATATTTGGACCAGAACCAGAGGAGCTACTACGAAGGAGAAAGCCAGTGGGCATAGTACCAAACCTCACTTGGGCTTGGGAGGCTAATAATATATTGTAGGCAGAAGGGATTGTTAGGATTGCGGGCAGAATGAATTCATTAGGCATGGATCAGGTTTGGGGTTCCCTTCTGCCCGGCTGGACCTCGCCAATTACAACCCCAATAGTATTCCATGTACCTATATTATTAGCGTTCCCTAGGTTACTTTCACCACAATTTCCATCATTTGGGAGTCCGGGCCCTTAATATGTATGAACTATGAAGGGGGGCTCGGCTTTAACTGGGAACTCACTCATTCCGGCCTCTTAGGCTCCTAATTCATAGAGTAACCTTTGCTTTTACCTAAAATCCCTTATTTACTTCCCTCCACTTTGTTTTACACCAACCCGGCCCTTGATCCCGGGATCCCACTTTTACCTACATACATAGGTACTATATATACTATGAGCCGTTCCGTTATCACCCGCCTATCCATCTATGCAGACTCACACATTGTGTGAAGTGAGGACTAGACCTATATATACATAGATCCTGGATCCGATCCAACCCTCTCATCAGGTCCATGCATCACTTGGCTTCTCATTTACTCAAAAGTCTAATTACAGGCTCGGAGCTTTCACCACGAATTAGCCCAAGCTCCTCTAATTACTATTCATGGACATCCCAGGAATCCAGGCCAGAGCATTCCGGGCTCATATTTCGATATTTGAAGTTATTCCACCACGCAATCATGGGGATTGGGACGGAATTTGCTCATACTCAGATCTAGGCACTTCAACCGTGCTAAGCGTAACGTAAACACTTTGTACAAAGGGCTAGCAGAAATTACGCCACACATTGACTTTGACTACAATCAAAAGATCCAAGCTACTATGATAAACCTAACGTAATAAATGGATACTCCAATAAACAAAAAATGCATTTAAAAAAAGCAGACTACCCTGAACTAAGTGCACTGGAAAGATACAAACAAGTAACAAACAATCCA
>JAQFZY010000402.1:0-29566 GCA_034696285.1 Hypogastrura burkilli
AACTTTTTGGTATTTACGGATTCTCCATTTTGTGTTGTCAAGGAGAAAAAAGTTACCTGTCCGCTCGGGAAAAACAGTTTGAATAAATAAACTCATTACGACCAAACTGTTACTAGCATTGTAGATTGTAGAGGCCCAGTTGCGTTACGTTATTTATGGGTAGTTTATCAGCTGCTTTACAGAGGGCGGAAATCGCGTGAAACCATGAAAAAATATTTAACCAATTCATTTTGGAGTGTAAAAAATTTATTATCTGTTCCTTAAATGTACTTTTAATTTATAATCCTTAGTCATTATTGATGCAGTTTGCGACGAGCCGAACCGTTGGCTCTGTTAATAAGTACGAGTGCGTGGAGTCCATTATCCGGACAAGTGGTGGACGCTCACAGAACTGAAAACAAAAATTCAGTTAATGTATATTTATCTCCATTCTGCATACATATTATGTTTTATTGGGATAAAGAATATATTATGTTTATTCCGTTTTGGTCTTACCGCATCCACGCCCCAATACTGGGTAGAGTCATAACTAATTAGCTTCTGCGTAGTTTTGACGAGGATCACATGCCCGCTCAGCTTACTGCTAGGCGTAAAGTTCTTGAAAACCCGAAATGCCACTTTCCCTCGATCATGAGCAAACTCCTCCATTTGCTCTGCATTCTCAAAGACGTCGGACAGGATCTCGGAAATCTTCTTCAAGCGTCTCTGCTTATTTTCTTCCTCTCCGATGGCATTGTCGATAGGCTCAATCTAAAAGAGAGTAAATTAGTTGAGGTGCTAAGGCACGCCGGCACCGGAATTCCTGAAATCGCTTACTTCCATTGAGCTCAGGCCCAGCATTTGACACATCATTTTCGTAACCGCATCGGACTCGTCGAATTCCTCCGCCTCCGTACCAAAACATTCCTTAAATAGAGCTTGGAAGCGAGCCGGGCTCATGTCGAGTAGGATATATTTGTTGAGCTAAGGGAACGTTCCGTAGATTAGAAATTGCGTACACTTCCCAGGAGATTAAAATGTAAACTATAAATTGGGGACTTACCTCCGCAAGGCCCTCCAACTTTAGTGACAGTTCAATCCCAACGAAGACTCCGCCTGAGTACCCAACAATCGTGTATGGGCCTTCTGGTTCAATGGCTTTCAGTTGCTGACATTTTAAAGGCATTTGTTAAGAATATGATTTAAATTGGTTACATTTTAAACGTACTTGGGACTTACATTAAAGTAATAAGGTGTAAATTCGTCCATTGACTCCATTCTTGGCTCAGACACCATTTGCATGGAATATGTTGGAAGCGGAAGAAGTCCGGCTAGGAGATAGAGCACTTCTGGCGCTTCAATTGAATTGACCACAAATATTGAGCCCCCTGGATGACCCTTTGTACGATCACCCTTCAGGCGTTCCCTGGCCAAATCGTTGACGGGATGGACACACTCCGTATAAATAAACCTGCTCTTTGTCAAGGGTTTGATAAAGTTGAGCTGGAAGAGGCCTGCTATTGCCGAAGTAGGATTTGACTGTTTCGGAGTAATCCTGAAGGAAGGATTATTATTGGACATTTCTTCCAACTGCTTTAGTGTGAGGCCGCGGATCTCAAAGGCGGTGAGGACGAGATTGTAGTCTTCTTCCAGAATTTGCTTGACTTCTGTAGACGTCACAGAGTCCATTCCGAGGTCGGTGAGTTTGGTCTCTGTATTAAGCTTACGTCCGCTGCTTCGTAGGCCAAGGATATGGGCAACTCGGTCAACGACCCCGAGCTTAGACGAGTCTCCGGCAAGGCCGGCCCCTGCCTCTACGACACGCTGGCAGCACATGACAGTGGCTGGTTGAGTTATCAGAACATCCAGTGACTTGATGACAGAGTGAATCCCTTGGACTCCGAAGCCACGGAAACTGCTCACGTTGAATTCTGCGTTGTAGCCATCGTGCCAGGCTCCGGTTCCTCCAATGGCACCCCACTGAATGGCTTTTCCTGGAAGTCCGTCACGTACGCGCTTTTCCACGATTCGCTCAGAAGCCGAATTTGCTTGGCCGTAGTTTGATTGCCCGTCATAGCCAATCCCAGAAGCAACAGAGGAGAATACTACAAAATGATCCAATTCCGGGCACAATTTTCGCGTCAGTGCGTCAATGTTCTTGGTCAACGCTACTTTAGGTCTAAAAACGGCCTCAAAACTTTCCTTGGATTGGTCCTTGAGGAACCCGACCTGGAGATGCATGGCAATGTTGAAAAATCCACCGAGTGGGCCGAGTTCCATGGCCTCCTTCACAGTAAGTTCGGCAATTTTTGGGTCAGCTGCATCGACGGCGAGTACCTTAACATTGACTCCTCTCTTACGCCAGATTCTGATGTATTCTTTTTGGTAAATGGTTGTGACTCCGGAGCGGGAGGTTAGAACAATATTGTTAGCGTATCGAGTGACCATCCAGTTGACAAACTCAAGGCCAACTCCGCCTAGTCCGCCTACAACTATGTAAGACTTTAGAGGATTAAAATAGACATGAGGCGCTGCTGGGATTGGAGGCGGGAGACTCGACTCAAAGGATATCACAACTTTCCCAATGTGCTTAGCCTGAGCCAAGTATCTGAATGCCGGTTCAATTTCGTCAGGCGCAAATGACCTGTGCGGAAGGGGCTGGATGACTCCAGAATCAATGCCTTCCTGGATCAGTGCATTCAATCGTAGTCGTGTGCTCGGACGGGCGTCCCAGAGAGAGTCAAGCATGACCCCGTGGTAGCTTGCATCCTTGAGAAATAGGCTCATTCCGAGACCTTTGTTAGCCACAAGGTCAACCTTCCCTATTTCCAGGAACCTTCCATGTCGGGCCAAGCATCGAACTGAGGCTTCCAGGATCCCACCTGCCAGGGAATTCAGAACAAGGTCAACCCCGCGACCACCGGTGGCACGAAGAACCAATTGTTCAAATGACTTGTCGCGGGAGTTTCCAATGTGGGCTTGAGGAATCTTGGGCAGAAAAAAACATTGTGTTAAACAAAAAGTAATAGGTATAATTTTAAACATTGCAATTATGCTCGTATACCTCTGGAAATGTTTCCAGTAAGAAGTTAAGCTTCTCCTTGGATCCCACAGTTGTGAATACGGTGCAACCCTTGCTGAGTGCAACACGAATAGCTGCAATCCCCACCCCGCCTGCTCCTGCGTGTATGAGAATGCTCTCTCCGTCCAACAGCTGTCCTCGCATTATCAGAGCCAGGTAGACCTGAAATTATTTAAAGTATGGGCATATAAAACTATATAGGGTTGCTAACGTGTCCTCTGGAACGTATTATTATTTCTATGAGGTAGGTACTAGTACAATAGGGAACATACAACTCACCGTGGAATAAACGACGGGTACTGTTGCTGCCTCTACAAAGCTCCATGCCTCAGGAATGTTCCAAAGCGTGTCCACCTGCCCCAATACTGTGGTGGCCAGAGCCTGTCCTTCTGTAAACCCAATGACTCGACTTCCATCTGACTTTGTGCCTGCAAACTCGAGTCCTAGCGGACTCAGGACATTGAACGGAAGATGGGAGGTCATCTCTGGCTGCAGATTTCCGGATGCAATCATGACGTCCTTGAAGTTGAGTGCGGCAACTTGAACTTTAACCGGAACGAAACCTGGATACTGGGAGTCTGACCCAATTTCTCGTCCTTGAGTCCAAACCAGCGTCGAGAGATCGCCAGGATTCTCAATTGCAAGAAACACGTTGTCCATTGGGCTAAGGAAATTTTTAAGGGGGAAATGGACGTAGCTTCCCAGCGTCTTTCCGTCAACATCAACGACTACGTAGTTCAGGTCAATGGCAAGGAGCTTGGCTAGGAGCGGACTTGGGTTAGCAAAATCTATAGGAACCCGGCTTCTGGAGAAGATTGTGCGGAGTTGTTGCCCAAAGGGTTCCCGACGGAGACAGAGCGTGAGTCCCAAAATACCAGAGTCCTCCTCCTCTTCACCATTGGAAACTAAGTAGATGAGCGGGAGCGGGTCCGGCATCTTGTTCAGTTCCGCAAAGGAAACCATTGTGTCTCGGAGCGTAGTGACCCAGTCCAGGTTGCGAGTGGACACAGGAATCACCTTCATGTTACTCCGGTCATAGGTCACATTCTGAAAAATGCAGGAAGAATCATACGGTTAAGATTCTTTAATTATTTATTTTGTCTGAGAATCGACTTGACGTCCTTACTTTCTTTGCGAGGAAGAACTCATGCGTGTCTGTCCTCCGATGACAGATCAGAGTAAACCTTGAGTCGAGCTTGTCAACCATTTTCTTACGACTGATCGTACCAGCCGGAAGTTTGCAGAAAATGAAGGATCCCTCCCTTATGAGATCCTTTGCAATGTGAATGAAGAACTTGCTGTCTATTACGACCACGTCATGCTTCTGTTCCATTGCATTTACGTCCCGACCAACACACTCATAGGTTTGAATGGATATCCCTGCACGAGCGTATTTATCTGCTAGCTCCTCCTTGAACTCATCCGTGTACAGCGTGTAAGTTACCTGTAAGAACAAAGGATCAAAATATACTGAATCACTGAATAGACTCATTGAGCAGAAGAAAGCTACAGTATAACGATTGGTGGAACTTACGCTCGGAACCCCAAGGTTCTCCCGGACGAATTTGGCCATCTGCATAGAGTCCGTCCGTTCCGGGGTCCGCGAGAACTCGATTATGTGGGACAGCGTGTTGAGATTAATCGTTTTGATATTTTCCATAACGATTGTCAAGAACTGTACACTGGGGTCCATATTGACCCCTGCCCTGTCCAGCCCAAGCTTCTCTGAATGCTCACTGTCCATATATGGGCAGAACGTGTAGGGAGATATGGTGGGTTCTGGGATGCGTGGACGAGATATGGCCGTTGTTCTGAGCCCATTGATTTCGATTCCTCTACAGCGAATTACGCCAGCTGCTTGGTCGTTAAGAACAAAAACACCTGAAATTCACAGAAGGAGAGACTGAATTTATGGTATTCGAGTTAAACAATATATTTTGAACCGTGATAGCTGTTCATCTAAGTCGCATGCTGAAATATGTAGCAATTACGGGTTGTCAGACTCGGTGAACATTACATAATCGCAATATTCTTACCGTTTTCCGCGATGACTTCTTTGTTGTTTAGCACAAAGTTCGTCAAAGTTTCGGGGAAAATAACGACTTTTTCCAACTCTGTCGGAAGATGGGCTAGAGTGGAGGCGTCTTCAAATACCCCAAGTGCTGTCTGTAGGCACGTGTCCAGAAATGCAATCCAATTTCCGTTCCATTCCACTTGGCAAGCTTTTCCTAAAAACGGATTGTTGTGTAAGCAATACTATACGCTTTTCTTGAGTAGATGCAATTAAATGCTTTTAAAGCTTCGAGACAATAATGACGAAAATGGTTTCGATATTATGCTAGGAACAATAATAAAAATGAGACGAAAATAAAGACCTTACCAACTTCCTTCACTTTCTGCATGCTCTTAATCCCTTTGAAAAGTCCGGTGTACTCGTAACCATAGAATCGGAGTTGCTTGTAAATGTCGCGGCGCTCAAACGTAGGAGAATCTTTATCCTCACTAGTCTCCTCGCCAATGTTAAAATGCTTCTCTTCGATTTGCGAAAAAAGTGTATCATGCATCGTGTTTTCCATCTGATCTCCCGGAACACGAATCCGCCCAGACACAATTGTGGATCCGGACTCCTTGATCTCAAAATAGCCCGAACTGTCGGAAATGCTGACGCGGAACTCCGACTTCCCTGCAAGTAAATAATTAAATTCACGTTAGTTTTCAGAACCTCGGGTCTCTTGATATTATATGTTTACTATATACGATTATACCTGCAGTTCTAAGCACGGTCACGCGACTGAGCTTAACGGCTTCAAATACGACCGGAAACGTTTCCCAGTTGGACTGATGCATTTGAGCAAAGTGTTGCCAAACTACAGAGAGATAGCCGGTGGCGGGGAACAAGACTCGGTTCTGAATTCGATGACCCAGCAAATACTTCTGAGTCGGCTTGCCGAGCTCCACTTCATAGACTCCCTCCAGGAACTCTCCGTTCTGTGAATTAAAGTTCAGGCTTTAGCGTGCCTGAGAATTGTGCTCCCTTACGTTAATGGGAATGTTCCTAAACTTACGGCTCCATATCGGGGAACATCCCAGCTCAGGTCGTGATCCCAATGGACTAGTGGACTAATCATCGGGGTCCTTATTGGTACGGGATATTCTACGGATCCGTACAGCTTGTTAACGTCAAAGTCCACTTTACCGATAAACATTTGACCGAGAGCGGAAATGAAGTCAACCAGAGCGTTGGCCGAATCTCGCTTTTGGACCGGAACGACGACGGCCGTTGGTACGGCTTGCTTAATTAGTCCCTTCAGTAGGCCACTGGGCCCGATTTCAATTATCGTCGTATCAACTGGGAGCATTTGTAGGGCTTCGTAGAAGAGGACCGGAGACTTGAAGTTATTGGCAAGGTATAGGGGAGTTGCCTTCAAAGCAAGTTCTGAGGACCATTCCTCCTTCGGGATTGAAGTGCTTATCCATCCCTTGGACCTAGCCCTGGGTTCCTTCAGCAACCCTTTGAGGGAACTCAGGAAGACTTCAGAGGCCTTCTCAATGTACGGGGAATGAAATGCTGTCCCGCAGGAGTTAACTTTCGTGGCATTCTTCTCTTCACTAACGACCTTGGCAACGTACTCATCCAGCAGGTCGATGGGGCCAGAAACGGTTACCGAGTTGAGTCCATTGTGACAGGCGGCGTAGACGCCTGGTGGACAGTTCTTAGTCACGTTCTCCCAATTGTCCCCAATGGCAGCCATCCCGTACTCTTTGGTGGGGTCAGCCGGAGCATCTTTCAAGGAGACCCCTCTCAAGTAGGCCACTGTAATGGCCTCATCGGCTGTCAAGCATCCATCGGCATAGGCACAGGCGATCTCCCCAACCGAGTGCCCAATGAACCCCGTGGCCTGAACTCCGATGCTGGACAGGACGTCCACAATCCCGATTTGAATCCCAACGATGGAGACTGAGACGGCTGTCGGAGTGTTCAGGGCCTCTTCATCAGCGCTGTTGAGGAGCCCGAGGAGGTCGTACTGGAACTGGGTCCTTAGGACCTGAGCCGAGGACTCAATAGAGGCAGCAAAGGCCGGGATCTTCATCAGGTCCCGTCCCATCCCCACCCATTGACCTCCGAATCCGTTAAAGACGAACCAGACCCCGCCTGAGCCATCAATGTTAGCCTCGTCCACATGGGTAAACTGGGACTCGGGGAGAGAGTAGCCTCTGAAGGGGTGTCCCGGAATGCTACCACGATGGCAGTCGTTAATCAAATTGTACAAATTGACGTCTCCAGAGTCGGCAACCTGAAGAAAAAGCGCAAGCGAATTTTTTTTTTAATTTTCAGAACCCAAAAATTTGTCTCACTGTGTATACACGCAATACAGAAATTTAGTCTGGCCCCCAAACTCAGAAGCATTGATTGCATCGAGCACCCAGTACCATTTGCGCTGGTTCCTCTGAACAGGTTTATACTTGGCGCGTGTGTATCAAATGACCGGGCACTAAGAAGAGTACAAGTGGGAAAGTGACGAACATCTTGTAACATGTCAGTAAGTATACGTGCGTGAGAACGACGAGAAAAATCTTGCAAGTAATTGGCGGCTTCTTCCCTTGTATTGCTCATATCGTGGCCTGTCATTCATTCCCATCTCAATATATGTAGATAGCACGCGTACATACGGCAAAAGCCAAGGAATTAATTCTAGTTAATTAAACTTCCTTAATTCTACCCATAAAATGAATATTTTACTTCCGTGGTTTTTCCCTTCCCACGTTTAGGTTCAGACTCATAATCATAACAAAAAGGGCTCCTTTCATCATTATCTAAGTACCTTTTACAATATGCTGGTACTAGTACATACGCAACGCATGTATCAATGCTTGAGAGAATCAGGATGTTCTTCAGTGCTGGTAGACCTTAATCTCGACTAATTGTATATTTATGCGGAAATGGAAAATTGTAGCTATAAAACGAGCCTTGTTTCAACCGCAATGCATTTAATATCCTGAGATATTTCAATGCTAATCTAATTCCTTGTAGTTCAAGGCCTAGGAACATGCCCAGTGGAATTTCAAATGTACTGCTCAGGCGGATTGCTCAGATGAGCTTAAGTCCAAAAGAAAGTGAGTGGTCATATGGAGTAATGCTGAGCTCTAACATTGACCTTAAGGCGACTCACTTTCATTTGGCCTTGAGCTGATCCCAAGTAATCCGAATGCAGAGTATGTATCTATTGGATCTATTAGCGTGACATGTGACATTATTGTAAACTGAATGAGTGACTTACTGATTGGAGCGTTTCCTCGACTCCAGTCATTGTCCGACCAGACACAGTAATCAAACGTGGCAGGGACGTCTCTGTCGATTCGGATGCTATGTTATTGGCTTCCAAGGGTTTCAGCACAAGATGTCCATTCACACCGCCGAACCCGAATGAATTCAGAGCAATCAGCCCGGGTCTCAACTCTGTGTTCTCCGCAACCACCTACAATGAGCCAGAAAATATATTATTATAACACGAAAAAGTAAACTCCTAAGCCCTGATAAAGTGATCGTCTGTGTCTAAACCTTTATTTCGCCGTCCCGAATAGCCTTCATGTTAAAATGGGACTTCTCAAAATGGAGGTTGGCCGGAATCACACCCCTCTGTAGCGCAATAAGGATTTTCGCGATTCCACATAGCCCAGAAGCCCCTTCTGAGTGTCCCATGTTACTCTTCACACTTCCCAAGTGAATGATGCCTCGTCGCTTCAAGTTTGGTTCGAAGATTTGAGAGACTGATTGAAACTCGAGCGGGTCCCCAACAGCAGTCCCGGTCCCATGGGCCTCGACGTAGACAACGTCATCGGGGTTGATCCCGGTCTCCTCATAGAACTCAGTCATTAGTTCCGCTTGGAGAGCAGCAGATGGAGACGTAATCCCGGATTCCTTGAATCCGTCTGTGTTGGTCTTAACTCCAGCAATAATTGCGTAGGCGCGTCTCGCGACGCTTCTTTTCTGAAGAAAAATGGTGACAGCAGCCTCAGCCCGGACGTATCCATCACCTGATAATCGGACCAGCATTAGTCGTATGTTATATGCGGTTGCTATAACTAAGTGTTAAGAGTTAACCTTTGACATCGAATGATTTGCAAGCCGAATCTTGTGCCAACATCCCGAGCTTATTAAACTGGAGCGTCGTGTGTGGGGACAAATTGAGCGTTGATGCCGTCACAACTGCTGAATCGCACTTGCCGGCCTTCATTGCTGAGACGGCAGCTTCCAGAGCCACGATACTGGAGGAGCAGGCCGTGTCGTAGGCGCAGCTCGGCCCATTAAAGTCAAAGGCGAAGGAGACCCGGTTAGCAAACATGGAGTGAGCGCATCCTGTCATTGTTGGACCTTCCACTCTTGTTGGTTGTGAGTTCCACATGTCGCTTGCCTCACTGCCGCAGACGCCGGTGAAGACCCCTGTGCGAGACTCTCGAAACTCCTTTGGATTGACACCTGGCAAGTTAGCGTAAAGGTAATCACTTGATTTCGGGAAAATAAATTTGAACCAATGAAGTGTCGCGCTCAAAATTAGCCAATAGCGCTTCATATACATAAGATCATGCTTGCGAAGGCTACTCTCATCTAACCTTCGAGCGCGCAAAGGATTCCTGCCTAAAGCAACAAATGGGTGATAGCTTACCAGCATCCAACATGGCTTCAAACGTTGTTTCCAAGGTCAGGCGCAACTGTGGGTCCATCCTGTTGGCTTGCGTTGGAAACACTCGAAAGAACTCCGCATCAAACTTATTGACTTCCTTGAGCGTGCCCATTCCTTCTGGGATCCCGTATATTCCTGACCTGAACCGGCGCGAGTTCACGGTGACCATGTTAATCCCGTCCATCAGATTGTCCCGAAACTCGTTCATGTTGGCGGACTCGGGGAAGCGGCCGGATATTCCGGAAATCACAATTTCGTCCTCCATTTTGATTCTGTTGCTACTAGTCGGCAAGGTCTTAATCGGGTATTACTATATGCTGCTATTTCACTACTAAGTTTATGCTCGGCTGGATACTGGGATTGATCTGGTCAAGATCCCAGCTATCCTCAATCCTTATTAACCAATTTCAGCGCAACTGTGTACATCGTGCGAAAAACATGCCCTACCTCGGACTGGATGAAGGAATGTTCCCCTTCAATCAGGTTACGCTATTTCAGGGTAATTAAGGTTCTGACGTATTCGTCCCAGGGCATAGCAAAAAGTGCCTGATCTAAGGTACTCAGTTCCAAAGAAAGCATGCAGGGTTTTTCCACCTAATAACATGGTACCCAAGTAATGGAGGAAAAAGTGTCCCTCTCTAACCTGTTCCAGTTATATGCATATCTCAGGTTTCATTTATTCTTTAATTCAGCATAAAAAATGGTGATTGAGAGTCTACTTCTATGTACATATGTATCAAGGTATTATAATGTATGCTAATAATTATCGCATTTAGTAGTATTTACTTCCAGAATACTTATAAGTGACCATGATGATACTATTGCACCAGTACTTTTGACAAAAAATGAGGTAACCGATATATCAAATCCACTTTTGCACATGGAAGACTTGCTTGCATGACTCCTGGATTTTTTCCTGGGAAAGTTGAAACAGTGGCATTGAATCCTACAAGTACTACATACATGTGTATACTACAAGGAAACGCACGGAGGAGTTTCGACATGTCACAGCCCATACCCTTTTTATGAATGTCTAAATATTGAACTTGGACTAGAAGAAATTGATAGCTTGAATCAAAAGAGGATTCAATCGTTCCAGAATTCTCGAACCGGTTTGGAGAGCAACTTCCTACACATACGTGATCCGGGAGTCAAAATGTGAGTTATGTAAACCCTGGCGTCAAAATTCCCATCCATAACCTCAACACGTGTAGTAATTTCGGAATTTGATGCGTCTAGTAGAGGTATTTGGACGAGGATTTTTCCCTACAAGTACAATATATGCGCAATAGTACAATGTAATGCGTTGATACGGATCAGTATTCCTGGGTTTTGTCCCTGAAAACTGGTTTTTTCAAAATTGAACCTGGATTGAGAGCGGGTGAATGCGATGTGAGGTAACAAGTAACCTGATCTAAGTAGCAATTCCCAAATAAATACTAAGTTGGCTACTTTATTTCGTTCCTACGAGGAACTAGATAACATCCCAAAACTTGTATAATCTATAATTACTTTTCTTTTTTGTAAAATATCCATGTACGTAGGTACAGAACATGGAGTTTAATTTAGAAACCAATGGTGTGATAAGGAAGGAGGAAATTTCAACTATCTATATACATAAAATCGTTGGTCTGTACATATGCGGGTATGTATGTATGTATGCCTGCTATCTCTTCTGGAACTACTGTGCGGATTAGAATGAGCGATACCTTAAAATTTTCCTAATTTTAGCGAAAATTATTCGCCCAAAACAAAAGCTGACTTTTGACAAAAACCAATTAACACCCGGTAGGAATCGAACTCCAGACCGTTTGTAGAGGGGTGGATAGCTGAGTCGGGTGGCTGTGTAAGGGACCAGGAATGGGAGAATGTGCTTGAGCACTGGCCAGGCATAGAGTTACGTTGGTTTGTGAGAAGTCGGCTGCATGCTGGCAGGTGCTTGTACTGGCGGCCTAGCCCAGCCAATCACGTTCCAGCTTGTCAGCGGCGCCTAAATCAAACTGTTTAAGACAGTACAACTCGGATCGGGTATGGATGGGCCCAGTGGTGCGAGCGGTGTGAAATTGAAATTCTTTAAGACAACAGAATTCGCAAACATTGATTTTAAGTCAGGTTAGGTTTGGAAATTTTCTGGAAACATTTATTTTAAGTTAGGTCAGGTTCGGCAACTTTCGGTTACTTTCAGGAAACATTGATTTTAAGTTAGGTTAGTTTCGAAACCTTTCTAAAACTATCCAGATACATTGATTTTAAGTTGGATTGCGTTCGTAAACTATCCGGAAACACTTATTTTAAGTTAGGTTGGGTTCAAACATTGAGTTTAAGTTATATTAGGTTCGGAAACTCTCGGAAACTCTCCGGAAACAATGATTTTTTTGTTGCTACAACAAGTTAACCCGAAACAAGTTAACCTAAGTACAAAAAGCTTTCCGGAGCATTGATTTTCAGATGGGTTTGGGTTAGGTTCGGAAATTTTCCGGAACCATTGATTTTAACTTAGGTTAGGTTCGGAATATTCTGGACACTTCAGAAACATTGATTTGAAGTTAGATTAGGTTAGGTTTTTGACAGGTTCGTGGCGCCGACTGGCCGGAATTCGATTTACTTGAGACAATAGTAATCGGATCACGTTAGGACGGACACAGAGTTGCTGGCGGGCCCGAATTCGATTTCTTCGAGACAATAATAGCTGGATCGAATTTGGACGGGCCCAGTTGTACCGGCGGCCACAAATTTGATATCCTTGAAGCAATAATTGTCGGATCGGGTTATGACATGTAAAGCGGTACCCGAAGAGTTACCCCTAATTTGGTCTCTCGCGTTTCCACCCATTTCCCCTGGATCGTAAGATCGGGAAACAGGCTAGTGAAGTATTATCGTAGTTTTGAATTTATCTCTAGAAAAATGTAGAAAAGGCCCAAAAAAATGGTTGAAATCCGAATTAATTTATTAGCTGAAATCTGGTTTGACATCAAAACATAATAATTAGCCAGTATTTCGAGACCAGGTCCTTCGTCTTTAATTATAGGTACCTACATAAATACGTAATCCATTTTATACGGATTAGGTAACAATTTGAGCGGCTTCGAACTGGTTGTGCAAGATTTAGTTGACGTCATGATTCTGAAACCGGATTTATATAATAGAGGTTAAAAACCGATTGACTTGATGAGCAAGGAGCAAATTTGAACAACGCAATAATTCAGGTAAAAAATAGGGGAAATGTAGAAAATACACTTAAAAGCCAGAGCAGAAATCCTTGAAAACCTGATTGGTTTATAAATGGGATCCAATTGGACATCAGGACATAATTTCGAGAGTATTATTTCCTAGACCAGGTCCGTTCCGTGGTTTTTATTGATGAATACCTACAGACACCGCTGATAATGTATGTATACATACATCGATAGCTATTATATTGAGCTTCTTTGAACTAATTGTACAATACTTATTAAAGGTCAGGTTTTTTGTAACAATTAAAACTACGCTACGACCATTTCCATGTGTACCTGATGTCTTTGACTACTGACACGCGCAGCTGATTCTTTCGGAATAATTACCATAAAAAACGTGCTAACACCAGCGTTTTCGTAATGACTTTAGATCTTTCTCTCGTTAATTAATTTTGGTTTTACACGGATGTGTCTAGATTTTTTGTGGCTGCCTATAGTTCTGCTAATTATAATGGATATGTAATTATATGCTAAATCAGTAAAAAACTATCAAACTATTAAGTCTTGTCTTACATAGCAATAGAGCAATTTTTAATACGACGCAGAAGTGAAAAGTGTTGCTGATGTAAAGCACGTGATCTTCGATGATATTTTCATTTGATTTATTTGTTAAAAAAAAATTCGCGTCGATCGTATGGATGTTAAATTTAAATACATGTGTTGTGTTCGTTCTCCGTATATTCCACTTTCCCACTCATTTTGTGTAAAGCTTTTTAAAAACGTTTTTATTTTCGATATATCGTACAAGGCCAAGAAAAGGAATACTTACATCTAATGTATACAGATAAGGTACATATAGGTACTAGAAGAATGTACTAAATATATACATTGTACCTATAGCAAGAACTAACAAGTTCGTCTATTTTTTTTGAAATGCCGAAGTAGCAACTAAATTGTAGTAGTAAGTACTAATCGCTCTGTGAGTAAAATTTGTCGATTTCCCCTTAAGGGCTGGAGGTGGCCTGGGCGAAAACGACCCCAAAGTCCCCAGTCGACATAGCGAAGGTATCCGAGAACCCAAAGTCCTTGAGGACCACTTCCCATTCCTGGGTAGTGATGAGCGGCGTGTTGTTGGCCCGGATCTTGTCGCTGAACCTCCACCAGCTCTCGAGGAGCCCGAAGGAGAGCTCAATGAAGATGGAGCTCGTGAAGATCTCCCCAAGGGCCAGGATCCCGCCGGGCTTGAGCAGGGACCGCGTGTGCCTCAGCGTGTCATCCAAGTACTTGGTAGCATGGAAGACGTCGGCCGCAATGACCACGTCATAGGACTCCGCCATGAATTCCTGCTCCTCCACGCCCAGCTCAATGTCCAGCTTCTTGAACTCGAGGTTGAACTGGGGGAACATCTCCCCGATCCGGGCCTGGGCCTTCTGGAGAAAGAACGGGGACACGTCTGTAAAGGAATAGTCAAAGGTTATTCCGGGCCCGAAGCCCTCCAGCTCGGGCGTCAGCGTGTTGAGGAGATGGATGGTGGTGGACCCGGTCCCGGCCCCGATCTCCAGGATCCGGATCCTCCGCTCGGCTCCCCCAGCGGCCGCCAGCTGCTTGATCCAGCCCACGACGCCGGCCGTGATGAAGACGGACTTGGTCTGCCGCATGATGACGGACTCTCCGTAGTAGTGCTGGGCCCCGATCTTGTGCTCGAAGGAGGTCTCGGGCGGGAAGAGGACGTCGAGGCCGGCCCGTTTCCCGCGGAGGACCTCCGCCAGGCGGGACCCGGTATAGCTCAGGAACTGAGTCTCTACTCGAGCATCGCGGTAGCGGAGGAGCTGAGTCTGGAGCAGCTTGATTTCGGAGGAAATGACGCTGGCGGAGGGCGGGAGCTTGGAGAGGGTCCAGACCGGGACCTTGGCAGAGCTGGCCTCGGGATCCAGGCGCAGGATCCCCTTGGACTGGAGGCGGGTGAGGAGCGTTCGGATGAGGGACCGGTGCGTTCGGCGGACGGAGTTCTGGATGATGAAGGAGGTGACGGTGACGGGGTCCCCGAGGGCGGGCTTCCAGCCCATCGACACGAAGAAGGCCTTCAGAATGTAGTTGTAGCCGAGGTTCTCAATGAGCTCGACGCCGCCGCTGGTGAACATGCTCCTGATTTGGGAAGTGCATTCCTTGTCCAGCTGGGTCAGGTCCTGGCCCAAGTTCGAGAGGTTCGACGGCTGGAAAGGTCGGAGTCAATATGTTACAGTAAGTTTGGATCAAGCATAGTTAGCAGATAAGCACTATGAACAAATTCCATCTTTGTTCCATCTTTTCGTATTGCAAAACGAGGAATATTTAAATTATCACCAAGTAATTCGAAATCTCTCACCAATTCAATCAGATTTCCTCGCCAGAGTCTTCAAGTATTTGGAATTCTAGCGTTTTAATTCCGTTAATTATTTTTAAATAAATCATATTTTACTTATACTAAGTTTGAAAAAATTCGTGAGAAATTTGATGTAATTGGTGAAGAAATCTGTTTAAATTGGTAAGAGATTTCGAATTACTTGGTGATAGCTTAAATGGCAGCCTTTCTAAACTATCCCAACCTAGCTCAATCTAATCAACAAAACAAGTTACTTAAGTCTCAGACAAAGCAAGTTCGTCAATGCGCATGCGTAAATCCTTGACCCAATGAAAATGGGCTACGCGCATGTATACAATGCTATAAGCAAGTAACCGTGGACCCAAGCGCATGTGTATCGCCAATAGGCACAAATGCCTTCTGAGAAGTAATGAGCCAATAACAGATCAATAGGAACACCTGCACGAGGTTTAACAAGTAATTGAGAATGTAAACCTGACATGGCTTAATGTAATTAAACAAGTCAGCTTCTTTCACGGAACTAGCAACAAATTTAAATTTTCCCGGTCTGAAATTAGTTGAGTGCCTAATAGGCCTCCTCGTAATTTTATAGTATGGCCTTACCTGATACAGCTGGTCGGCGTAGTTAGCGGAGTTGGTGGTTGAGGCAGGCATCGCGATCCAGGTTAAAATTGAAGGTTGGGTTCAACTGAAAACCTTGTGGAGACTGAAGGAGAGAAGGAACCAGGTCTGGAAAGTGAGACCGCATTTCCCGAGATATATATGCCTGGGCCCTTGTTGGGTCGGCTCCTGCGGGAACTGGAAAGTCCGCCTAGAAAAACTGGTTTCTTGATCTGGATCCCAGACCATTCCCACTCCTAGCCAAAAAAAGATGGTAATGATTTGGACGAGGAAGCCTATGGCTCACCAGAACGAGTTGCCCAACAACCAGTAGTCGTTATCTGGTTAGGCCTTAATGGCATATGTTTCCTGGAGAGCTCAATGTTTACGGCAGAGACAATAATTATTTGATTAAGTGTCCGAGGGGTGTGTAACCTGGAATTACTCTGGGTCGGGGTAGGGAATTCCAAATTGAGCGAGGGCAGGTGCACATTTAAGCGGTCGCTGGTGATACCGGTATTGCGAAAGGACCGAAAGAAAAGGTTCACTCACACTAATACCGAGAACTCTGGACATGTAATATGTACTAGGATGACGTTGAGGGAAAACATTGTCTCGAACAAAAAAGATGGGGCTTACGTACAGTGTGAGCCTCATTTCTCAATAGTTTTCGGACATTTTTTGATAAACGAACATTTATGCTGTGGTCCTTATCTGGACCCATTCCTTCGGAAGCGTTAGCGGGAAAATTGGATCCTCGTATTATGTACAATTAATACCTTAAATCGTAATACTTTGAATGTTTTCTAATGAATGCATAAGTAACACCCCAACCCCGAAAACGGCGAGTGGCCGTAGAAAACAGCCACAAGTGGCAAAATATGTATTTCGGAATTCGAATGTAGTAGCCTATCTTACCTAACCTAACTTTACCTAGATAGTGTTATTAGAGTTAGGTCAGGTTAAGTTACCTACCTCAAACTTTAACGATAATGTCGATTCTGAGAAAATAGCCAACAACTAGTTCCGGCTATTTCGGGGTTGGAGTGTAATGTGTAACGAGTAAACATTCAATGCAAATACATGTGGGTAGAATTTTAATTAAAAACGTAAATCTATTCCTACATTAACTTGTATATGACGAAAATGTAATTAAAAATTAAAATAGTCTAATTAAGTTTGAAGTAAACACGATATTCAGTACAATTTATCTTAATACTAGTTCCTGATGCTGATTATTACAGTTTAGCATGGCACTTTTTTTTAACCGAATTATTGCACAATAGTACGAAGATTTTGCTTTAACCAGAAGACAACTCTCGAATACAGAGTCTCTACATGCATTTTTGTTAGAACCTGAGGTGAGTAGCGATTATTAAGTACTCAAGCCATTTAAAAATATAATTAGGTAATAATTGTTCCATTGTACGGCAGCAACATGACTAATTTTACGTGTATGCATACATTTCCTGTACGTATGTATGGATTAGGTATTATTGTTTCACGTAAGCCCTAGTTGGTTGGAAATTCCCCAAAACGGATGCAAAGAAACACGGTGCATATTCCCTATTGCGAAATCAACGGCTCCACGGGTTCCAATAGTTGTATGACGTCTTGTGCATGATGCTTAGATAACATCTCCGAAAAAGTTTTTAAATATGGGGAAAAGAGTCCTAAGTTTTTAACCTTGGAACTAGACGTTGGTACTCATAAAATGTTAGGTCTCAGGCTCGTTATATGTATTTTTTCATGCTTATTACTCTTTACACTTTGTGATAAAAACTCGAATCTGTATCGTGAGAGGAACATGACAAGAATCAGCAACTATTTGATATTAAAAGGCCAGTTCCTTATATTTTACGTTTTTAATTGAATATGTCTTATTAAAGGTTCATGCCTACACGTGCTCGTACTTTTTATCATAGTTAATCAAACGTCTGAATTCAAGTATTCCGCATGAATTAACTACACGACCTTTAGCAGCATATAATTGAGAGGAGGCTCAATACAAGAAGTTTTATGGGAACCTTGCGAAACGAATAATTTAATTCCATGATAGATTTAAGGCGATAATTATTTATACAATTTCTAATTATAGGCTTGCGCTAGCAGCGTGAAGACGTATGTACAACACAACTGTCAAGTAATATAGTAGCATTGGGACACTGCATATTCGAATTAAATAATTCCATGATTTCCGAAATGGCCTCCTCTATACATATATTATAGTTAATTAACAGTATAATTATTTTGTACATAAAAGAATATAGATTTAACCGGAAAATCGTATTTCCTAGTTAAATAGAATTATGATACAATAGTTTGAATTACGGCCTATTGGGTGAAGCGTCAAACTTATGAAGGTGTTGTGTTTTGAGACAAATTGAGCGTTGATGCTGTCACAACTGCTACATAGCACTTGCTAGCCTTCATTGCTGAAACTGCAGCGTCCAGAGCAACAATAGAGCAGAATCCTGTTCAGACACCGCTCGAGACCCTCGGACATCCTTTGGATTAACGCCTGGAAAATTAAAGTATGGAACAGGCGACTGATTTTATTCACGGATGTAAACTTTAATTCATATCATCTATTTTACAGTAGTAACATATGCTGGCACATTAGCAAAAGCATTTTCAAGACCATAAGCTACAGTAATCGATAGCTTATCAACATCAATCATTGCCTCAAATGTTTCCACTGTCAGCCTCAATTGTGGATCCATCCTGTTTGCTTTTGCCGGAAAAGTGCGAAAGAAACCCGTATCAAAATTATTAACTTCCGTGACATTCGTTCTGGTATTCCATTAATGCCTGGCCTGAACCGACGTCCGTTCACAGTAACCAAGGTAATCCCGTCCATCAGATTGTCCCGAAACTCGTTCATATTGCCCGACTCGAGGAAACGGCGCGATAGTCCAGAAATCACTATTTCTGCATCCCTACTGATTATCGACTGGCCGCATAAAATGATTCAAAAGGAAGTTAGAAGATTGTGCTTCGTATGTTTTCTTTCTATCTTGGTAGTATTTTATGTCCTGGATACTAGGATTGTTCTGCTGAAGAACTTAACTAAGAAGTTCAACCCGTTATAACAACTTATACGCATGTACCACTTACACCACAATGCAATATTACACAAAAAATCTTTTTTTAAATATGTAAATAAATTTTTGAGCTGGCGTTGCGTAACGCAGGGGGAGGGGCGGGTTAAGACGCTCTGAGTTATGGTTGTGTTAGGATTAGTGACTGTCGGTCGTCGGGGTCACCGGTCACCTGTAGGCCAGAAAACTGGTCGGTCACATGCCATTATGTGGTCGGGGTGACACCAGGTGACCTTCCGGGGTCTCCGGTGGATAACGAGTGAGTCAAATGTCGGGTTAGACCATAAAGTAACACACACTATGTGAGTCTCCACTATTTGATTTACCACATGACATAGCCGAGTCAGATTATTCTCGGTTGACCTTCTGGGGTCGCAGGTGGAAGGTCATAAGCGGTGTGTCAAACCACGGTTTCAATCCAATATATGTGTGTTTCTGAGGAGCAGATCAGAATTTTGATGTGCCTTATGCCGTAGCTAAGGTAAAAGGAATAAAATATCAAGTTTGACCACTTTTGACCCCCCGTTTGAGGGTCAAGAAATTATTTGCCAGGAATGAGCATTGAATTTTAAGAATTCATGCAAAATGTTGAGTAGAACCGTACACCTTATAGTCGTAGATTTGTTTGTACAAGTTTTAACTCATCAAGGGTTATGGACTAAGTATAAAAATATATTGTTATAAGTATTACCTAATTAACTGTTTGTTAATTTCTTGTTAAATTGCAGACATGAACATGAGATTGTACAGAAGGAAAGTGCTAGGGCTGAGAATAACGGGGATAAACAACCACGTACAGCAACAGTAGCTTGGATGGAAAAGTAGAAGAAGCAACCGAAATGTGTGAAAAGGACTGAGCTGAGCCTATAGAGGGAAGCGTGAACTCAATCTGGAGTGTATTCAGTAGTGCTGGAATACCGTTTTTTAAGTTTTCACATTAAACAAGCAGAACAAAGGCTGAGTCTAAATGTTTTAAATCTAAATTGTTTACAGATTAAGCCACATATTTTGCGGTATAGTGCTTATTTAGTGGTACTTACCGTCTCCAACGTGGTAGATAGTATCCAATCTTAGTAGGGTACTTAATTGGAAGTTGTGCAAAACGATTTTTTCGCTATCGTACTACCTATACACTATTATGTGCGGCAGTTCTTGCTCGTGGTAGGTGGTGTACCTTTGTTGCTTTTGTAGTTCAAAAAAATATATTTTTGTTATATTATTTATTATTATTATTTTTTTAAATAATTTTTAATAAACTATTTCGAATAATTGACAGCTTCTGTCTGCTTTGATCTATGTGTTGTTGGTTACAAACAATTAGTGTAATGTTCTATTAATCTTTACAATGTTTTTTACGTGACTAGCCAAACAAACACGCGCTCTTGTAACTTCTAGCTACGACTTCTATATATTTCTAGGGTGCACAGGCCATGGCACTATGTTCAATGGACCCCGAAACTGAGACACTAACTTTTAAGAGTATGAATTTTGTGAACACAGTGTTTTTCGGGTTCAGAAAAAAATATGGAATAAGTTTACAATGGTCAAAAATCGATTTTTTACTTAAAGCCGAAAATTCTGATTTTCGGATAATTTGAATACCCGGGTAGTTTGCTGTACAATTTTTTATCGATCTTACTCTTCAGTGGTAATAAAGTGAAAATACCGTTGAAATTATTCAACTTGACGTGTAATTTCCTCAAAAACCGAATTTTTCAGTTTTTCGGGGTCATTTTAAACTGGCTATAAATCGGCGGAATATGGAATTGCGCAGCCAGTCTTAACGCTAAACTAGAATCTTTACCATCTCTATTGCAATCATTAAGCAGATTAGTGCTAACTGACAGGCAAGCCAAGATATGACGAATCAAAATTATATGAAAAAATTCGTCGAAGTATGAGGGGAATCCAGTTGTAGTAATCCACAGTATTACGCGCAAGCCCTATTCTCGTGTTTTTCTCCAAACCAAGGTACGATGCAAATACAGGATCGACTCCCGGTTTCTGTGCCGGAAGGAACAAGAATATTAGCAATGAGCCGAATCTCACTGAAGGCGAAGAAAATACTGACGTTGCATACTTGTAGATGTTTTGTAGTTTAAATAAACCCAAATACATAAAATACACGAAGCTGTAACGGGGATGTAGTATTTTTTTTCCAAGATGTTTGAATATTATGTTGTGTGCGGAGGGCGGAGTATTTTGCCCCGTACACTAATTTACATTACGAATATACATATAATTTTACACATAACGTTGCATATTCGTGACACATGAAAAGCAAATAAAGCTCATTCGTGTGTGCGCTCACTCAGAATGCAATAATTTTAGCATAGCTCCTGATCTTTGGCGCACAGTTAAGAATAGCTTGATTATTGTTGCTTCGGATTATCGCTATGTGTATATATAACGTAAACGAGGCGTTCAAACTTACTGGCTGAAAAGCGAAGGTTAAGGCAACAAGTCTCCCCCCATCCTTCGATAACATTTTTCCTATAACTTTGATTTGTCATATCTTGGTTTGCGTCTCAGTTAGTACTAAGATGCTTAATGATTCTTATATAGTAGGTAAATGAGTCTAATTTAACGTTGAGACTGGCTGCGCAAATCCATATGCCGCCGATTTATAGTGAGTTTAAAATGACCCCGAAAAACAGAAAAATTCGGTTTTCGAGGAAATTACACGTAAATTTGAATAATTTCAACGGTATTTTCACTTATTTCCACTGAAGAGTAACATGGAGAAGAAATTGTAGCGCAAACTTCCCGGGTATTCAAATTATCCGAAAACCCGAATTTTCGGATTTAAGCAAAAAATCGATTTTTGACCATTGCAAACTTATTCCATACTTTTTTCTGAACCCGAAAAACACTTTGTTGACAAAATTTATACACCTAAAAGTTAGTGTCTCAGTTTCGGGGTCCATTGGACATAGTGCATGGGTGCGCTTGTTTTAGTGGAGCTGCTGATACTGGCGGTCAATGCACACTATAAATAATTAGAAGACGTAGTTAGTCGTTCCGCGTTAGCGCAGGCTTGTTTGACTTATGATATAATTCTGTATTCTCGGTATCCTTTTAACTGATCGATGCAATCAGTATAGATATTTTCCTTGACGGAATTAATTGATCAAAACCTGCTACGCAATGAAGTTAATTCAATAGGAGTAAAAATGTACATCCTTATTGTTTGTCTACATTCCTCAGCTACGTTTCTTGAGTACCTAATTTACTAAAGTGTCCTCGTATGAGTTAATTTAGTAGGTATGTTATACTATTATAGTATTTTTACATTATACAATGTGCGTATATACACTAGTTTTAATAAAAATGCATTAAGAAAAAGCAGACTACCCTGAACTTAAAAGTGCACTAAAAAGATATAAACAAACAATGCAAGGCTAATTTTTGCTTCCCGTCTAGAGTCCTCCGTGATATTTAATTACAGTGAATTCATTTTATTACAACCCTAATTTAATCGGAGGACCTTCTTCACAATAGAACAAATTAGGCCTACAACCCGAATACGATTTGCTTGAGACAATAGTGTTCAGACCCATTTGCATCGACCCAGTGGTTCTAGCAAAACCAAATGGAGAACAATAGTTCTCAAATATCTGGTTTTCTTGTAACACACTAATCGCAGCGGATTTTATTTTAAGAGAATATTGTTCAGACTGGATTTGCATGCGCCCAATGCTTCTACCAGGCTCAAGTCGAATACCTATTAAATATACAATCCCTCCGGTCGTCTATATTTAATTATTTAATACATTTTATTCTTTCAAACTCCCGCTCCCGTTGTTAAGGCAGCTCACGTCAATTGAAATGCTACCACTACTTATCCTCGTTATGTTGGGAAAATCAAGCTCAACGGAAATATGGTTTATGGTATTGTGTATCTTAGGCAGTCGAAGTTTGTAGTCAATAGACAATATTCTGTCAGCCCTCTTGACATTTATGTGTGATAGAAAATACATTGAAATCGAACCTTTTTTGTCTCCGTTGCGGCTGCAGCTCTTGACTTGTTGGTTTGATTAAAAGTAGAACGGGATATCTGATCAAATCTTTTGACAGGGGGACAGTCGAAATATTACGGGCATGGATATGGAAATTGCAATAATACTTTTTTTTTTAACTAGCCAACAAGCCGTGCTGACGCGGAATCAGCCGCTAAACTTTCTACACATTTCTAGCGTACGGGTGTCATAATATTTGAATTCAATAAATCATCGCCGATGGCACGTGTACTCAGGAAGTGGTTTGAAAATATAGTTGCTGATTCCGCATAGCGCCGCTTGTTGACTAGTTTATAAAATAATTGTACTTGGAACGTGTATATGTATAATGGCCCACAGGTGATGGCGCGATTACTTGATATTAACTTCTTCCACCCTGACCGTAGGGGCGGGTGACTTGCTGGTATAGCATACTGTGTTTTACATATGTAACCAAGAACCCGCGCTGACGCGAAAACTAGCCACATTGTCTTAGAAACTTCTAGCCTAGACTTGCCATAGTGAAGAGATGATTAAAGATTCGCTGGCACGTGTATGGTGGAAATGCTTACAAAAAGGATTTGGTTTCCACATCAGCGCGGGTTCTTGTTGAAAAAATTGTATAATAACTACGATTTTCAATGCAGTGCATGTGTGCACTGTACCCTTGAAATATGATATGGCGTTTAACCCAATATACTTACAACTACTGCTAAAGCTAAATCAAAGTGTCAGCAAAATATCATCCGTGTAAGTGATAGTAGCCCTAGCAATGTATTGTTCGTGAAGTGAATTTTATCTGGTCCCATAAATAAGCTTCGTTAGCAGCTAAGATCTACGCACATTTATAGGCTAAATAATTTAGCTTTGTGAGTACATACATTTATAAATTCAATTGTTAAGTTGTGTGTGCTTTATTCACCACCCTGCAGAATAATTAAGAAACTAGTATAATAAATCACACTAACGACACTTTTGCGCTGCCTCTTTTTCCAGTGAATTCGATCGCTGATTAGGAATTACTATCCTTACGAAATTTGAATGTAATTTAACTAAAACACGCTAAATATTTCCTAGTTTATTTATGATTGCGAAGCAAGCTCAAAGCTATCAAGTGAAAAATATACCATCCAAATGGATTTGGCTGAAACTTGATGTACTTACAGATAGTGACTTCCAAGACGATGTTTGAATGGACGTCAAAGATGCAAGACATCTAATTGACCCTCTACAGGGCACTAAAGTAAATCAGCTATTTAGCCCTTCAGAAGGGTCAATGAGGCTACTTGCGGCTTTGACGTTCATTTTCTAAGCATTGTTCACGAAGTCAAGATATATACATTTACCAAGTTTTAGCCAAATCAATCATTATGACAGTTTACCATATATTCAGAGCCATATCCTTTGTCAAAGCGGCGGGATATCGCCAAATGGTTCATGGGAAGGAATCAGCAGATCAACAAGTCTAGCGACTTGTTGATCTAACTATTTAGATGTTTTAATTATAATGCCTTCTTTCTTCAAAAGAAAATCTTACAACGAGTCCATGTATTTCTGGGATTTACTTATATGTAAAAGTATGTGTACAATTAAAGGAACCCTACAACCCTACATGAAAGTGCTTTTATTCCTAATGAGCCAGATATATTTCCTGAGACTCTTATCCTTCCCAGCCAGGAAGTCCTCCTCCTCCTCATCCAGCCCCTTCAAGACCTGAGCATTAGAGTACTTGACACAGGAGGTCAGATGCGGGTTCTGGAGGGCATGCATGCTCCTGTCCAGCACCGACTGCAGGAAGGGATTCTTGCCCCGCCGCAGCATCTGAATGTAGCCCTGTGTCTCCTCCTGGCCCAGCACGTCCAGCCCTCCGTCCTCATTCAGGATGTTGAAGAGGTCCCCAAACGTGACGTCATATTGAATGAGGTGGAAGGCCCGCCCAATGTTCCCCGGATCCAGGGACAGGGTCACGATGGCCGAGGCCACAAAGTCGAGAGAGGCATACGGGGCCGCCCCGTTCCCGCCTACTTCTGGAGCCATCTTGAGGGCAATCACTTGCTCAATGGCCATAGCAAACATGTCGGACCTGTTGTAGAGATTCATCTGAGAGTGACATCCAATCTCCCCTGGCCTGTACACAATCACACGGAGGCCGGCCTTTCCCGCGGCCCAGACCAAGCTCTCTGCCACATATTTGCTCGCCGTATAACCCACAGAGTAGAGCTTGGGGTCAAAGGTGAAATGGGACAGAGGGAGCTCCTCAACCAACCCGTCATCCACCTCATCAGCCACCAGAGCCTGATCCGCGAAGATACCGAGCGTTGAGACGTAGTGTACGACCTTGGAGACGGACTTTGCAGCAAATTTGAGGACTTCCCGTGTTCCGTCCACATTTGAGGTCCGAAGGTCGGAATAGGCCTTAACTAGGCCCACTTCGGCCGCCACATGATAAATGCTTGCTACCTGCCCAGCCAGAGCCTCGTATACACTATCGGACAACCCAAATTGTATCATCCCTATGTCCCCTTCCACCAGCTTGACGCGGGAGAGGGAGCGGGAGTCGAGGTCGTAGGGCCCAACGGCCCGATGGAACTTGTCTTCGATTCCCAGGGACTCCGTACCACGAATTAGGCAGTGAATCGTGGCCTCTGTGGAGTCCAGCAGTTCTACCAAAGTCCCGGCCCCGAGGTAGCCCGAGCACCCCGTAAGGAAGATGTCAGTGGTCTTGGGCAGGGGCAGGCCTTGATCTACTTCGAAGCCCAGCTTCAGCTCGTCCTCAAAGTTGATCTCTTCGTTAGGCACGCCCTGGCTCCCCGAGCCCGGGCCCAGCATGTCAAAGATCCGCTGCATGGGAAGGATCTTCCGGACATCCTTCACCTTCTCGGCCAGTTTCTTGAGGACAGGCCGCTTGAATATGGTCTTCGTCTTCATTTTAACTGTATAGTATTCGGAGAGTCGCTGAAGTAGACTCGGTATGTCAATGGACCGACCACCAAGGTCAAAGAAGTTTGACCCGCGCCCAATAGTTTCCAGAGGGACCTTCAGAATGTCTGCCCACATTTTGGCAATCACGGCCTCTTCACTGTCTTCAACAAGCTCTAGGTTTGGGACCAAGAGCTGGAGCTCGTCCTCGATTTGTCCAACGTATATTTCAGATGGAACTTCATGTTGGGGTAAGTGTGCACGCAGAAAGCTGTACAATTCATCGAAGTTCGGTAGGGCAGCGCCTGGAGCCATATTGCAACTTGCCACGAGCTCAGAGTCCTCTCCAAGCTTAACCGTTGCACCCGTTAGGCCGGGATACTTCAAAAGGATGGCACGGACCTCATCAAGCTGTACGGTATAACCTCGGACCTTTACTTGGGTCAGGAGGCTGCCAGTGACGGTTAGGTTCCCCTCATAGTCCCAGTATCCCGAATTCCCTGTTTCGCTCATGCGGTCGACGCTGTGTTGAAAGATCCGGCCGCGCACGCCAATCGGCACTATTTTCTCGCTCCCGCCCAGAATGCAGACTTGGTGTCCTTGGGCTTGGCCAAAGGCTTGAATCTCTTTCATTTCATCGGGACAGACTACTTCTTGTGCTCCAATGAGCTCCTCCGGATTATCGAGGAGGGATTGAAGCAAAAAGACGAAGTTGGCCACCATATGTTCCATTCTGGTCTTTGAGTATGCCGCTGGGTTGAAGCGGACCCAAGCCTTCATTATTTCACCTTGATCGGATCCGTTGAAATAAAATTCTAGCTCATGCTTCAGAAACTTGGTGTCCATAGTCGTAGACATGTCTTCCGCTTGGGGTACCATGGTGACGGACACAGGGAAGCAAGGCCCTTTAGTAGCTCCATCTTTCAATACTTTCTGGATTATCTGCTGGATTGAGCACTCTTGATTTTCGTAGATCTTCTCCAAATTCTTCATTAATTTTCCAACGTACTCACGGAACGGAATGCTTCCAGGGACTGACGTTCGAAGCGGAAGCATATTTCCAAACTGACCAACAAGATTTTGCATATTTGCCTGATATCGCCCGTCCCTTGAAAAAAGGATGGTCACATCCTCCTGGCCCGAGTAGCGTGCAAGTAGAATGCTTAGCGCTGCCTTTAGGAGAGCGAAAGTGCTGACGCCCAAAACCTGGCTCTCTTTTTGAAGCGTATAGTTAAGGCTGCTTGGAATCGAAAAGTCTATTTGGCTTGCAGCCTTTCCGAGACTCGGCTTTATCTCTCCATCTCGTGGGAGGACCAAGGTATCCACCTTCTGCAAATATTCGCCCCAAAACTTCGCAAATGTATCCATATTCTCGCTCCTTTGAAGATGGACGTAGTCAGAGTATTGAGCTTTGAGCGTAATTAAACTCTTGTTGTCGTCAGCATTGGCATTGTCACTGAGAATGGCTTCATAGGTGGCCCGTATATCTTTCTGGATCAAACTGCTCGTGACAGCATCCCCAATGATGGCATGGAATAGGACCTGGAGGATCGTCAGCTCTGGGCCTACTATCAGGATGTGAAAGGCGATGCAAGACTCGGTCAGGTCAAAGGCCTTGTTGAGATTGACCAGAGCAAAGGCCTGGGACCGTTCGGCGGGACGGTCCCGAGCTCGAAAATCCTTTACTGGGACCGGGACCTGTTCGTACTCTTTTATGCGCTGGAAGGCTCGGCCCATGTCCTCGTGGATCGTACAGCGTGCCATTTGGTGCCGCTCCATGAACTGTTGAACGGATGATTCCAGGGCGGCCGGGTTGGGTTCCCCGTGAAACTCTAATAGGACGGCCCTGTTGTGGATCAATTTGGACTTGCTGGCCTGCTGCTGGAGCCAAAAGGATTCCTGGGAATAGGAGAGCGGGAACTCCAGGTCCTTGCTGTATATCTTGGCAAGAATGTCTTGGGCCTTGTTGACAGGCTCCGTTTCCTAAGCAACCAAATCAAAAGGATTAAGTATGGATTTCGCTGGGAAATTGGTAAATCTGTCTGATTAGCCTAAATTTTTGTTGCATTAAGTAAAATGAGGTTTCTTTTGAGTAGGCTAGAATTAAATTAGGTGATGTTTCCAATCCAACAAGCAAATCAAATGGAATACTTTCGATACTAGCTAATTTCGTTTTGAGCATGAAAAATACAAGCAACAAAATACTAACACCCTTCTATTATTATGATTTTAACATTTCGCAATCAATTCAGCTATCAAAAGTTATTTGAGACATTGTCAAATCGTACGTACCTTTATCTTCACCATTTTGGATTTCCCAACACTGTTCCGGGATATTAGAAGAATAGATAGTCCCGAGAGAACAACTCAAAATGGCGTGTTTTTTCCAGCTGAATTTGCTAAAAATTAATAATTTTAAAATTAAATAATGTAACTTCTACTTAGGAAGTCGGTAATTTTTGCCGTAATAGAGTATAGTGCTGAAGTATAGTAGAAGTAGTAGTATGTATATAGTTGCAATGAAATGTCCCACCTTTAGGCCGAAAGTAATAGAAGGAAACTAAGCTTAGCACAGTGTCTTATAAAGGTGACACAGAGTAGATCACTTGAGACACTACACTACTAGTGCAAGTTATTTTTGCACAACAGTCTCTGCTCGTGTCAACAATACTGGCTGAGCAAACTACACGCAGTTTGCCTTGAATACTGAAAACTTACTGGGCCTTCCGTTACTAGCAACTCCTTAAGTTTGAAGTTCTTTATTTGTGTAGGAGGAAGTATAGATACATAAATATACATATAAGTATTGAGAAATTCTGAGGGAATCCCGTTCTCCTCCCATGGAAGCCAAACTAGTAATCTCCACTACTTTTGTTTAATTATAGGATCAAATTGAAATGTTAAATACACACCGATTATCTTGAAGGAATCAAGGAGCTATTACCTTACACGCCAATATTAATTTCACCAAGGACACGTTTTCAGTTCTCTCCAGCCGGACTTAAATGGATTGCCTCGTGCCTTTTTTTTAAATATCGGAGCTCAATCAGAAGGTTCTGGAGTACTTGAAGAGCCTACAACGTCGTGCCTTGTGGAGTGTAAGGCCGGTTGTGCGACTTAAGTCTGATCTCCCCCTTGTGCACCTATCACGCGCATATATCAACAAAAAAATCCCTCAGAACCAGTTCCGGGGAACATGGAATTATAATTCTGAAATAATAGGCCTCCATGAGAACTGAGAACTAAATGATCGAGTAACATGTCTTATATGTTCATCATGACGCTTGACGCTCAGGGATAACCTGATTCGCGATTCCTGATTCACCCATATGCATAACATGCATGCACTATGTACATACATAGGTATATAATATGTATATTTGAACAGAGATGATTATGAGGGGGTCAAGATTAGGTTTTTCCCATCCACTGGTTTTATGGAGGGAAAAAAAGGTAAGGGTAGTATAATTTAATGGGTGTAAGTCAGCCTGAATCAGCATGCAAAAAATCATGCAAAAAAATTGAACATTTATCTGGAACCTTATTACTTACGAAACGGGAGAAATATACACGAAAAAGGTACATATAATGTATATGCACTATTATGAATTATGAAACAAGTACGAACGTACATACATTGTGCAGATACAATACATAAGTAGCTACATT
>JAQFZY010000403.1:0-29555 GCA_034696285.1 Hypogastrura burkilli
CGGAAAGTGCCGTGGCTTCATTTTGAGACCTGCGGAAATGCATACCCTACGGGAGGTAACTTTTCCGTATTTATTTATGAACCTAAAGTTGGCAAGGAAAAGTTACCTGTCCGCTCAGGGAATAACAAGATAAGCTGAATACAGCTACGACAACGTATATCTACTAGCTATCTTCCCAACTGTCTTCCAGATATTCTTTAAATGGAAATGGATAGAGGGCTAAGGGTCGGAAAATTAACTTGATAGACAACCGAAGTTATGGTTGGTGGAATTGTGAATCTACATTCCGAGACATCTATGGGACCAATAAGAATACAATAGAGGGGACGAGGTAACAGGTAACCCAAGCAATCAGACGGTCTTACATAAGATCTGAGTTGGACTGGTATGATGTAATACTAACTAATACCAGTATGGAACGCTCGCATCCCTATCCCTAATCACCTACTTCAAGAATGTTTGCGATTTCTTGCTAACAATTTCAAGATGATATTTAAAAAAGTAAGTTTATTCAAATTTCCTTTCTGCGAGGTGCCTAAAGAGAATGAATAGTTTCGCTCTGTACTCCCTCAACCTGCTTAAATAAATAAATACATATAAAAGGCACAACTACCGAAAATACCGATACGACTTCGATTCCTTAAAGTGTGACCGTGATCCCCGTCGTGCATTTCTATGTAGTAAGAATTTAAGCGTGAGCTAACCTCTACCTTATAAATAAATATGTAGGTGCGAATAAAAGTGCAACTCGGCAAGCGATAAAAACATTGCTAGGTATGTATTATTAACTAAACAAATACAAACACAACATACTACTCATGTAGGCAACAAAAATATACAACAGCAAAATAGCCGGTATTTTGTAGTAGTTTTACGTATAATAATAGTCATGGTCCACTTCATCTTCATAGCACTAGAAGACATTCTAGTTGAATGTAGAAGTTTGGGCTCTATCTGAATTCATATGTATCTAAATTAACACCCTGTTAAAAAGTTAAGAAAATCTCAATCTCAATTCGATTGACGTTGTATAAAAAGTATTGGGATCCAGATCCAAGAAATTCATACGCATATGCTACAAATTATTCCTACATCAAATTAACCTCATCTGTGACCAGGGATAAGATCACACACTACGCACAAACATACTTACACGGGTAGCTAGTATTTAAATTAGCATAGTATAATGCCTCAATTCAATTCAACATTCAATCATAGCTATATTGTACATAATCTTCGATTCGAAGCTTCTTAAAAATGCAAAACAAGAGGATGGCTTGACTCTGAGGAAAATTTTTGAAAACCTAAGAAATAAATATAAGTACTAGGTAATAGGAATACTGGAGGCATAATATTAATCAACAATAACATCAAGCAACAAAAATTCGAGCGTGGGCAATCAGAAGTATTAGGATTTAACAGTAAAGGTATAGAGCCTAACAATAAGCATACTTATGCTTGATTCAGGTAAGTGTAACATTTTGGCCGTAAGCTGCCATAACAAATAAAACAATCATGTAACAGTAATGAGTTGTAGTTTGTAGTTATTGTAATATTAATAATATCATGAGGTAAGCACTACAATACATTCTGTATGCATGCTTATAATATTTACTAGGCGTAGTGAGCTGCTATACTACGTAGTACTTCTGTACAGTATTTTAGTTTCAGGAGCAGCAAGTAGGAATTCTGTTAATTTCATTAGGACTTAATTTTAAAAGTTTCCTTCTCAAAGTCTTCCTCTCTCAGCCTGAACCGGTTCCCATTAATTCGGTTAGTTGTTGGAACGTTTTCACCTGAAATTACAAAAAATACAAATGCGAACATTAGACAAAAGGTGAAAGTTTCTGGAAGACATACATACAAAAATACTTACAGGGAAATGAGTTATTATGAAAAACTATGTTAAAATATCCGTATGCCCAAGAATTTTCGCAGCCTTTAATATATGTATTTTGGGGATATTTTTAAAGATCGTATTCATTACTTCATACCACAATACGAATACTTGCATAAATTAAGGGACTCACCATAGGAAGATTTGACAGCTTCTCCGTGTCATTGGTACACTTGGGATAGAGTTCTATGCAGTTGAGCGCCGCCTGCCCATCCTTGGCCGCTTTCATGTACTTGAAGTAACGAAGTATTTTGGGTGACGTGGTCACCGGACGCTTAAGCTCGCTTTGATGCCTGAAAAATCAAAGACATAGGAAATGATCAATTAGCTATCTAATCCACGGAATACAGAAATTTCATTGCCAGAGTAGAACTAAATCCCTCGAATCTGGCCTACAACTGCTTAGCCTAATAATTTCTGCAGGCTCCTTCCCCATTTTAATTCGTGGTGAGGACAAGGAGATTGACACAGGCCAGCCACCTCATTCATCTCGGGGATTATTGAGCTATTATCTATTCGTGCTCGATTACGATCTTCCGCTCTTCACAGGCCTCTGCCCACATTTCCTTGGGCAGGCGGCGGCCTATGCTCGTCCTCCCTAACTGGGTTTGGGCTCTTTAATTACGAAGTTGCATGTTTAGGACCCTCAAGTGAGGCGGATGCCTGACCCAATGTAAACACGGCACTGTCTTTCACTATAAGCTAAATGGCAAGTAGTGCGGGGGCCAGAGGATCAGGGCTAGGATCATCCTCCTCCCTTTCCTCATATTTAGGGATTGAACTAGACCATAAACCTAATAGTATTTTGCATTCGCGGAGTGAAAAGCCATAACGTACCTGATACATCCCTCCATGTTTACTTTCATAACTAACTAAATATTCTTATGTTACAAGGTACGTACGTTGCATGAGGGATACAGATCGGCCCATGCATCGTTTGGCATCTTATCAACAGGCGTGCAGAAAAGGGGCCTTGCTTATGAATCTTAAGCCTTCCTATCACTGATGAAGTCTAATTTTGTCATGTCAGTTGTATTGGAATCCTTCCCGCTCCTCAGTTGCTAACACTACTATCTGGAGTACTACATAGATCTAACACGGGAAAATATTTTCCTCGTAGTTGGCCTGAATCTGGGATTACGTTAAACACATCACTTTAAAAACGTGATCTTCAGATACTGCCCATGTTTTACTGAAATTGGTAGGCGTGCTCACTATGGCACCGAAAAATGCGGATTCTGGCTTAAGAAAATATTCCTTCTCGTAAGCAACGGTTGGCTTCGTTTTTCGTTTACGCTAGGTTAGGCTGAGTTAGAGTAGTAAATAGTTTAATACCTAATGCAATTCTGGCCAGGAAACTATTTGGCTTGAGTTATTAGTTGAGTCATTAATCTTTTACTATCCTAAAATCAGTAGTTTTTACATAGGTATACTGTACCGACATTATGTATGTTTTGAAATATCCACATTTTCGGATAATTTGGTTTTATTGTGTGTGTAATCAAGAATGCAATGTAAATCAATGCCTTCGTAAGATTGGATTGAAGGTGCAATGGGCAGTTTGAAGAACTCATGAGAATTTGTTCCTGGCATTAAGAATTAAAAATAATCTTTCTTTGAGCATGACACACCTTCCCATCTGAAGGGGATTTGACTTTTAGGAGCATCCATACCTCAATTGACATGATTATGTGTGCTAAGAAGGCGGATTCCGGGTACTAGTTGAATAGGTATTCTTAGTGAACTGGTAGAATAATAAAGGGTGTGGATGAGTAATTTGCGTATAAGGAGTTCTTTACATTCGGAATAAGACTCAAAAGTGTCATTTCTACGGAATCCTCCTTCGCCTTTAGCCCACATAAGTAGATCCGAACCCATTTTCATGAGTTAAGTCTCAAATAATGTATGACAAGGCTGAGTCGGGTGAGGACTCAGAGTCACACCTCAGATAGGTACATAAGTAGTAGCCAAGATGAATAAATAGGTCATTATCATCATCAGTGTCTATCTATTATGCAGTATACATTGTGGAGGCCCTGGACCCAACAAGCACTGCAGCGTGTATTCCATGCAGTCAGAGTCATCCTACACTAAATGAGGAAATTGCTTGGATGGCTCAAATCTTGATTACCCAGCTGAACTGAAGCCAGTCAGTCCTCGTCTACGTAACTCAGCTATCTCAATCAGGAATCTCATCCTCAACTAGAACTAGAGTCCAAATGGAGTGAGGACCAAATATATTGTGAGTTAATGGGAGGCTTATTAGGACCACATGAGACTTCCAAAAAATTGTTCCTAAGCTAATTTATTTGGATACAAGCTGATGAGTATTCGTAAACTTCACGAATACTACTACTCCGAACAATGGATAAATTTATAAATAAGCATAAATGTGAAATACTTTAAGTTAGCTGTGGGGCTACTGATTATTTTTGTTTGCTTTAAAAAATACATATTAGAAGGCGCTGATAAAGGACAGCTCCTACAGGAAAATGGCCCAGTTCGTGATGTGTAGATGTAAGCAAAAGAAATATAATTTGGGCCAAGGACTCCTTATTCCGTGAGATTGGAAAAACAATAACTACTGCAGGTTTCCACTTCTTCGAACCCAAGTTGCGTTTTTTTCCGCTAAAATCTACATCTTTTCCGGTAAGATACTTTTTGCTTATTCCGCTTGATCAATAGTACAATTAAGTACGTGATTCCCTGATTTCAGGTTGAATGATTACTCCTTGGGTTATGATTCAAAAATCCAAACGACTAACACAAAGAATTGGCAGGATTGGGAACCCCGACCCAATAACTCAAATGTTCAAATCCCTCTGTATGGCTTCGAAGCGGGAGCAGGGCTTAAATTGGAAAGGCAGAGTATTGGAGTCTTGGAACCTAAGGCAGCTCATTGCCCCCTCATAGGCCCAATGTAATGATGTTGGCCGAGGTTATGGGAACCAGACAGAATGCTCATCTCATCATGATCTTAATAGAAGCTCGGAAGCCGGAATAATTCCGAATTATCTCTTCCTTGCCTACTTAATTAGATCAGACTATTCTTTCCTCCACTCAATCCCTTTGGAGACAACGGCCTGTTTTTTGTGTAAGGATTCATTTTTCGGCCTAAAACTGGGCCATCTTCAAATATAAAGTGTAGATAGGTGTATGTACGTGCGGTGATGGGATTTCCTACGCCCCCTCTCATATCTCATTACCTCCGCTTTCATTTGTAAATCCTCCTTTTTTCCACTCATACACACAGCTGTCCGCCTTCCGTTTTATCTCGACTCCTAACCCTAACCTCATCTGTCATTAGGCGGATCAAAAACTGATATTTATAGGGCCGCCTCAAGAAATATCCTAGGCACAATTAAGGCGTTACTAGGAAAATGAAGAAAACAGCATCTAAGACTGCCTCACTTCTGAGCCCTCTCTATAGCTTAAGTGCTCCACCTTTTCTAGGCGAGTCTGAAGTGGAAAACATTAATTGTCACAAAAAACCTGTCCTTTCGATCACGTACAATACGGAATGGAAACATTAGGAGACGGATTAAAGCATTTGCCTTTTCTCTTAATTTCCCTATATCTATGTATATTAAATAGTCAGGGCATTGCTCAGTAGGACTCACTTTTCCTTATGAACTATTTTTGCGGTTTTACAAAGTATGAGTCTTATTCCAAATTCTTGAAGGATGAGGAAGGAATAATTACTCTGTTGATACATTACTCAGCTAATGTACAAGACCGTGTTAAGCGTAGGTACGGATTCGAAAGTTACTCAGAGTCAGGGATAAATTAGTTCTAACGAGAATGTGCGGAAAAGTGCCAATATTTAGGAGGAGGCCTAATGACATCCCTTCTGCAGAAATAAAACTCACTTTTATATTCAAAGCTCTGTCATATTGGGTTTATCCAAAACAAAGCTTGATAATATATGGGGAAGTACGTTTTGGGAAGAAATGATGAAAAGGTGTGCCGATCGAAGGTACTAATAAGCAAACATTACACATCACTATACCGGCTTCGCTTTCTTCGTAGGTATGAAGTTAAGTTATGAGTTTTCCGCAGAAAGAATATGACTTTAGTAGGTAACTCAGGTGCCACGAAGCATAATAATTACCTCTCAAAACGAGCCCATTGTAAATTATTCTATTGTGCACAAAAATCAGTTCCTGGGTCAAGTACGAATTAACCCGATAGGTTGGAAAGTGCCGTCTAGAAATGTTTCGACAGGTTAACTACTCAAAATCAAAGTAATCCGCATTGAAGTATCAGGAAAAATTAGCCTAAATGAATAACTTGTTTCCCAATCCAAGAAGCTCAGGCGTAGCTAGAGGAAAGAGGGACTATGATGGCCTGGCTCCTTTTTATATGTAAATAATTCTCATGCATTGGCTCAAGCCTTAAATAATCACTGTTCCTTCTTAACTCTGTCCTTTAAATGTTAAACAAATTCGCATAAAAAGGAAGCCATATAAAATTTTCTACCGAAGACAGAACTACACTAAGCCCGAAAAGAGTGAACTAGCGAACGCAGCAGTTGAGAACATGAGAAGCACAAAATACATACATACATATGTACAACCTGTGACATTTCAAACGTACAGTCCTGTAGGTACCCTACCTACACCTACTATTGACTCCTTGTCCTTGTATTTCTAAAGCTCTTACTGACCTGAGTGACTATCTTTGTCCTAAGGACAGGTCTTAGTGACGTCCCTTTTCAATACAAACTTGATGCCGTTCCCTTCCTGTTCCTAATGTATCCAATATTTTTTATGTTAAGTATCACAGACTTGATTCCCAACTAAATACAGGATTAACCCGTCGGGCAATGGAGTCTCAACATTTACTTTATTTCCATTATTTGACTGTTGAGACTTGAGACCACCCGAATGTATACATCCCAATCATACAATGTTCCCTTCAATGTCGTGAGAGACTTATTAGTCTGATTTCTCTAAATATGAAACCCGCAAAAGATATTCCCAATTGTCGCGGAACACTGGTCTCAAAAACATTCCATATATCACCCCCAAATAGCTTTCAGAAGTTTGACTTTGGTTAGGCCAGGTTTGGTCAGCTTGCCTTAGCTTAAGATGGGCTTTTGAGAACCCGGCAGAAACTTTGGTCGAGTACAACTAGACCGCCTGAGTACAGAAGAGTGGTAACTTACTTTGACAGTTGAGCAGAAAGAAGGTTGGAGTATGGTGCATACTTGACTGGGAACTTGTAAATGGAGCAGACTGCCCGCTCCTTGCATCCCTCCTCCGTGAAGCCCAGATGCATGAAAATGGAGTCAATCCTAGAGAGGAGCGGACTGTAGAAGGGGTCAAAGTTCTGGACCTCCAGCTGGAGGGCGGCGGAAGGCACGTAGGGAGGCTCCTCGTCCTGCCCTGCCCCTTCGTCGAGGGGCCTGGGAGCCTGGGTCCGGCCCTCTCCGTCCCCCGTCCAGGAGTTGGGCCGGTAGAAGGAGGGGCGGGGCGGGGGGCGTTTAGCGAGGTTCTGCTGGAAGATTGGGTTCGGCTGACTGTACATGTTGGACTGGTCGAAGGAGCTGGGCCCGCGGAGACCGTTCATGGTGCTGAGGAGAGTGCCGAGGTTCCCGAGGTAGCCGGAGCCCTTCTTGTCATAGCTGGTCGGCCCGTAGTTATCGTGGACGTTGTGGACTTGGGGCGGCTCGTAGTGTTCCACACTCTGTTCCCAGGACGGATGATGGAGGTTCTCTTCGGGCCCCGGCGACATCCAGCTGGGCAGAAGTGGGCTCGTGAGGGACTTGACGAGGTCCAGGGGACTCATGTCCTTCAGGAACATGCTCAGGATCACGTACTTCAGGCCAAGGACCAATGGGGCGAAGATGGACTTGATCCCGAGCACCACGAGCCCGACCCCGAGGCCGGCCAGGAAACTGGGACCCGTGGAAACGGCCACCTCTGCAATTGGAAAAACGGCCCAAAGATTAGCGGGAGGATCTCAAAGGATTTTTCCGATAGGAATGCCGAATGTTGAAAGGTCAAAGTTCAAGTAAGTCTCAAATCTAGACTTTGCTTCATTAAGTTTACGTGTAGTTATAATTATTTGTTTGACAAACTCATCGGAAGGGTGTGTTTGCAATACGGGCGCGTTAGCAATGTCACGACACAGGACAGAAAGAGAATTTTTCGTCCTTTTGTGCTTCGACATTTTAACGTAGATTCATCTTGCAAGTACATTAACATACGGATACTTAATGATCCCTTGGCGGAGGAATAGCTGGATATTTACGCAACAATCAAAAACTCCGTTCTGGTGCAAATAATCCTGAGCCTAGTCAAGGGAGTGCTACACCTTAATTAATCTATTGTTAGGTTTAGGTATGCATGATTCATATCTGTAAATATGTGGTGGTTGGGGTAGCTGGGCATGTGGGCATGAAGGCATTGCTGCATTGTACTCTACGTTATGTAGCGTGCATTCTACATAGTTCATGTTCTATGACTATAATTCGCGTGGAAATAATATAAGGAGACCAAGGTCCGCCTAAATGACCGTTTTGCCATGACATGACCTACCTCACTGCTTACGTTGACAAAGGCGAACCTACATAGAGATGAGTTCTCCTTAATTCAGAGCCTCCCATGCCCTAAACTCAGTATGGAGGCTTCTTCGATTCATTGTTCACCTGGCCAGTCAACTTTTTCCTGGTAATGTTAATACTACTGCATCCACTTTTTAGTAGGGTCGTATTTGCATTCTTTACTTTTACTGCAGGAGGGCCACTCGGTCGGATCCTCCTACCATAAGAGCTATGAATTTGCGTCAAAAAAGTGCATGGAGCGAAGCGAATGAGAATGAGGTCAAACAAGTTTTTTCCCGGTTTGCCAAACGCTGTTACGAAAGAAAATGGGACCTGCCACAAAGAAAAGGAATTAAAACTCATGGGCCCTAATTCACAATCCTTTTGGAGGTTCCCAGTGAAATTAATGCTTACAGACACTCTAAACGCGCTCTAAATCAATATCGACCGCACTATTTAAATCGAGAACAAGTCCGTTTGGAGGCAGGAAGCATTGAGCATAATCTCGGCCAAATCCTTAACCTGATGCAAGACTCAGTACTAATGTGAACGTCAGCAACATAATTATTCGTAGATTTTATTGTTGGTACAAAACACAGTAATTTTTTTGTGCCAGTAACCGTCAACTTCATTTGAGCAAAAAACTGATAAATATGATAGCTTAGGATTGGAGGATCTTAACTTCAGGATCAAGTTACATTTGCGGTTACAAACTGTGACCTCATGCTCTCGAGAGCCTGAGTTACAGATCAATAGTTCCAATTAGTCGTTAGCCTAATGGTATGTCTCTGGTTTTTAGCATCTACGTATGGTCCATAATTTTAGGCACTATTCGATCTACAATTGCATATTCGACGTATCGAAAATATCATATATTGGAAAAGTCAAAGATACATTCCAGACGTAGTTAATTCAACGTTTTTTGAAATATTTCCAAAGCATTTAGATCTCGCTGGATCTGCCATAGAGCGAATGACGATGTGATCCGGCTAGCGTTCTTCGCCCGGCGCATTCCGCGTAACTTAGCGGGTTTCCGTGTATAGTACTAGATCTGTGTATACATAAACGTGCATTATGTAACATTCACGCCTTGCTAGTTTCGCCTATACTACAAGAGAAATGCAGAAGCATGATGAGTAGTCAGTACCAGTCTTATCGTACTGCGGGATTTATTTTCTATGTACCTACTGCATTCGAGCGTTATAAATGTAATAGTGCACTTTCTTCATGTGCTCAGGAAAGGTGATCAGTAGGAGATTGTGAGGTGCAAACGTAATTATTAGTAATGGGCTACCGCAAGGATTAAGATATGCCTAATATTTCTCTTTATCATCTTCAATCTTTCAGAAGAACTTTCTGATACTCGCGTCAAAGGAACAAGTCCAGAAAGTGGCGTAGAACTCGACTTTAAAGATAGACACTGGGACTGGAATCTCGAATATGAAAGTAAGAGTTATTGAAATTGTTTCATTATTTTCACTACCAGCTCCTCAAAGTTATTTGGCTCATCACTGAGGATTAGTAGGTGAGGAATTGGAAACGTGGCTCATTTGCATAGTGTTGCGTGGACAACGGGACCTGATATCTAGTATGCTCACTGTATTGTAATGGTCTACTATGTAACTCCAAATCGTAGCTGAAGTCACTATGTGATGAGCAACTTTCAATTTTACAAATGTTATGTCTATAGGGACTTTCTAGGATTGTCACAGGTTACGAAAGGTTTTAGACTTTGTCATACTGATATTGTCTCCTGCTTCCATAGAAGGTCAATAAGAAACGGAACCAGTTTCGCATCTGCATACTCCTTCAATGCCGGACTTTTGCTAGAGCCAGAGCAATATCATTCTTTCTACTTTCATTCCATAGAACCCTATCCTTATAGAAAGAGTTTGCGTTCAGAAAAGTAAGAGTTTTCCCTACCTACATATAGTTACAATTTGGAAGTCATTTCTCTTTTTTCGTCTAATGACTAACGAGGGATCCCATGTCCCATTATGAGAAACTGGGATGACACGTGCGGGAAACGGCTCAGCAGGCGTTGGTTTACTTAGGCACAAATCGTGGGAATTCTCAGACTTGGCCCATTCTCTATTATGTCCACAAAAAATGTGCCATATGTAAAGTACTGTAGATTAAGTATTTATTCAAAGTCCCAACGTTTTAGTTTCCGAATATTTTGGACTCTCACTTACATGTATTGTAAAAGCATGGCTCATTGTTGCACTCAAAGTAGACATAGTGCACCTCAATCTGCGAATGACCGTATTTTTTACAAAATAATAAACGGTTTAACTTAAAAACTAAACAAAACAAACTTTGAATTACTTTTCCAGTACACAAGTACAAGCCCAAGAAAAATTGTCATAAAAGGAGGAAGAATAAGTATTTGGAGGAAGTCACATCAGTGTAATGTGGGCCGTTTCCCAATCCCAATACGCCGAAGCAAAAGATAATTTACACATGAATGCCTGGTAATGAACGGAAATGCGCTAGCGCGGAACAAATAACTACGTATTATAAATATTTCTAGGGGTAATCTTCAGGATAATAAATATTTACATCCGCGCACATGATAAAATACAGAGCCAACGTATTAGTAGTAGTTAATACTGTAGTTAAAATTTTCTCATATATCCAGAATCGTTACAAAAGCATACTTTTCGGACTGAAATAGGCAAAATGTTCGGGGAATTTTTCGGCTATTTCAGACCTCCAGCTTCAGAGATCTTGAGAAATCAAATTCGTTTAGTTTTTCAATACATGATCAATAGCGTAGTCTGTGCAGTCTATTCAAAATAGACTCTGCTTTGACAAACGCTACACAACTTACGTTGCGTATTGCAAATACGAAGTTAAATGTCAAGATAGATGTAAAATTTTTTGCGTAAATGGTCTCTTTGCCACAAAACTTTTATTTTGACGCGGATTCATAAGACCGTAAACCATAAAACATGGAAGAATAGTATGAATAAATAAAGTAACCTGACCACAGATTTCTCAATCCTTCCCACTCCGCGATCTAAAAAGTCTGTAATATTCCTGAGACATGGCATTTGTGCATTCCATATCCATATTCCGACCTTAGCAAAGACAGGGAATTAAAAGATTGATTGACTATACAATTGTCATCACAACTGTATCTAGAAAATCATCATCCTTATTATTTAACAGTAAAATATAACCCTGAACATAAACCTAACTTTGCCCAACTGGCATTGAAATTGCATCAATATAACCTACCTTTGGCAAAGAAAATGAGGTATTTTACATGGCATATTTGGTTTATGTTTTAATTCGTTAATGTCTGATATTTAAAGGAAATCTAAATCATAATTACATCTAAAATCTACATTCTAACTTTTTTAAAACCTGCTTTCAGCAGCTTGGGACCAAAAGGTGTAAATAACGAAAAACGAATTTTTGCATAGGCCTTGAGAACTAATACCTTAACATAATACAAAAGCGAACGTGAAGTGTTGCTGGACATTTTGAAAATCTCTTTCTGTTAGCCTGATGTCCGAACTTCGAGACCAGTCTTTAATTTTACTTGACTTAGGTCGAGTTTACACATAATTCACGTTCTACCTGTATCCTTACTATGTTTTTACGAATTAAAACTGCTTAGTCAACTGCATGTGTCCGAGCCATGTCACAAATTTAGCTTCTCGGGATATGATTACAAATATATACTATATACAGTAGTATAACCTATTATAATTTTAATACTTTGAACGAGCCAGAAGTCATGAAGCAGCCAATAATCAAAAATGGTCCTATTATGCGTAAATACATCGGAGACGTACGGCGCAATTTACAGTGTGACCCAGAGTCGGACAGACATAAATTTTTCTCTAAAACTTTCCAAAATTGTATTGTTTCGATATTTTTAAGCTGCTTCATTGATATTTATTCATAAGTTGTTGGACAATGCGTAGATCGAGTTTATATAAAAATGATGCTGGATGTAAATTATGTACTATGCGTTGCTTACTTCGAGTTAACATATAATTCACTTCCTACTGTTTTATAATGAAGTTTTAAACATGCTTTGATCGCATATAAAATCTTAAATTGAAAAATGAGTAATCCTTTAGTTAAGTTTCCGGTGAAGAAAGCCATGGTAAACATTTTCCTTCACAGGGCTTGGCTGTAAATGCAAGGAAAGACGGCATGGAGTGAGTGATCAATTACATCTTGCTAAGCGTTGTAAAAATAATCGTAATAATGATAATCATCGGTCTTAGTAGGTGAGGGTCGAAGCGAGGCAGAAACTGTTTTATTATGCTCAGTTACATATGAACTGTAAGGAGCAATTTCGAGTGTGACAAACAGACGGACGAACGGACAAAAAGATCCTAGTTTTTATTATTCGTGGGAATCTGAATCTCTTTTGTTAGACAGAAGTTACTACTTTATGAACCATAATAATCAGTCCTTTATACCTTTGTAGCAAAAAAACACACACACGTTTATTTCGTATTTGGCAAGCGGAATACAATAATTTATTCTGTGGTATGCTCGGATGGATTTATCCAGACACTAAATCGGGTCATCTGTGGAATTATATTGACCCTGAAAAACATTGATTTTAGCAGAAAGTGTACAGTCCAAGTAAGTATTTTAGTTTCAGTTCAACTAAATTTAAATTTGGTTTGTTAGACAAGACTAAGCTGGGTTAGGTTGTGTTTGGATTACATGAAACGAAGTTACTATGTTACTGTAGGTAGTTACTTTGTAGCTTTTCCTCAATAAGCTATTATCATCACTCACTTATGAGAAATACAAACCTTTGTTCAGTGACAATTGTCAATGAAAGGTTTTACTAAAATGAACGTCCTAGTAAAATCCGGCGAAAATTGAGTTGACTGTTTTACTAGTATTGACATTGACTAAGAAAAGGAGTTGTATGGGATCATTAAGTATAGGCAGTAGAGCTGCAGGATGACAAGGAGCTACGGGGAGACAATGAGCCCCTTGTTATGAAGATGAATTATGAATACTTAGAGAGGAGCACGATCATTGTAATCAAGCAGAGATAAGGCTCTATTCCGCACGTTTTTCCGCCCAAGTCTCAAACAAGTCTCAAACAGCTCAAAGACAAGGAGGACCTAATAATAATGACCGAATAGTTTCCATGTTGGTTTCCCCATGTCACTGGCCTCAAGCATAGGCCTCCTCACTCGTATTTCCATTTTCGACAAAAGACCAAAACTTTTCAATGAGCCTGTAAATATTGTATTGGGCACCCAGGAGCCCGGTAATCTTGCTCCAAGCTAAGATGCATTCAGGCAAAAAACAATTAAGTCGGTACATAGCTAATATCATAAACGCATAAAACTGTAAGAAGGCCTCTTCCTAGCTGTACAGTATTAGGCTCTCCTTATAATTGGTTTGTTTTTCGCAATCTAGGAATCCTCATAAGCCTAAATCCTAGTTGAGTAACATATCATGATTTGGGATGAGCATTTCTAGCAAAGGCAGGTGTGTGGTGTGTGTAACAAATAAACGGCTCTTTCCCGTAGCACACGAGTTAAGAGTGATAAATAGCTAAATACTTTATGGCACTACTGGGCTGGTAGGATCCTCAGGCCCATCTCAGTCTCAATACTATTAGGTAATACTTAAGCCAAGCTTCTTCTCCCTGCTCTCGGCCAAAAATTCAGAAATCTCCAATCTCTGATCCCAGTAAGATTATGCACACCTTCTGCCTCTCTACTGTATGCTTGACACTATTAAGTAAGCGATCCTTATACAGTCGTTCCTATAAAGTGTGTGCTATCGCTTCCAAGATTAAGGAAATTCGGAATACAGGCTGAGCCCTAATGAAGGGACCCGTTAGCTATTAATTCTTCTTTTGGAAACGACTTCTATTTATGCGGCCAAAAAAGTATGGGTTTTATCCAAAAGCTTAGACAAAAGTCAAATTAGCTCGTTCGCCAAAAATTTATCGGGCCCCTCGAAGAATCCAAAAGGCCGCATAATTATCGGAACTTACCTGTACAATTTGCAGATGCAATTCACGTTAAAAAGTGCTCCAAGTACTTTTGTCGTAAGGCCTACATTTTTTGCATATACCATGACCATTCGCAACTCCTCACCTGGACCGAAGGATCACTATCCTCAAAAGAATTGCCCTGCTCTGTAGCACGAAGCTGGAATTATATGTAATTTTGATCCTAATTATGATACAAGTTTGATTAAGATACAGGTTGATTCTTGGGGATAAGAAGTACGAATTTCCATGTAATGAGTGAGTCGATTTGTTAGGAGGCGATGAACGTGAAACTTAACACGCTATCGGTTCTCCTCCTTGTAATTATATATTAGATCGGACATGAAAGAGGATCCCAGATTCCTAAGCACGCGATCCTACAGTAAAAATACGCAGTCAATTACAAGATTGCTCCTGAAGGTAGCACGGCAGTAAACTCTATTTACGATTCGTTTTGGCAACAAAGAAAACAGGAGAAATATGAGGGTTCCAAAACTTACAAATACTGTTATATAAATTTTAATCGGCGGGTAATTAAATTTAAAAGTTCTGAAATTTGCCTTTACAAATAACCTAATTTAGCGTGCGCTGGAAAAATCTTAGATTCATTTTGAGTTTAAGTAACACAAAAACTTGATTTAATAAGAGTCGACATATTAAGCGACAGAAACCAGTATTTACGTATTTAGGTGTATAATTGCATCATATGGTATAATTAAAAAAATATATAATCTGCGAAATATTATTATTGGCCTATAATTAAATTGAATTATTAACCCTTTCTCTTGAATACAACAAATGCATAGCTGTACCAGTAGTAGTGCAATAGCCCATGTTCATGTAATAGCCAATGATGAGATGAATGACCCATGAACTCTGTACTAACCTGTATCATTTCACAGGTTTTAGCAACATTATTCGCTAAAGAAAATTGAAGAGCTGTCCCTATGTATAACGCCCTTCTAAGAGGATTATCAATTTAATTAAAACAGTGTTAGGAGTAGGGAAGAAAGCAAAGAGCTGCTAATGATACCGCAAGGCTTCTTATAATATTTGAGTTAAAGCTAGAAATAAAGTAATAGATTACACGTGGATGGGATCGGAAATCGAGTTTCTTTTCTTTGACTAGACTTGCTAGTCCTCGGATCCTAGCTGCTCCTTCCACTTCATCCATAACCATACAGCTTACTTTCAATGTGCTACTTTCCTCCCTGTTTGCATTTTGGGATGTAATGCGAAAAAGATTGGTTTGGATCCCTGCCCTGCCCTGCTGCACTGTCCTTAGCCTTTTAGAGGGTGAAGTGCATTCCGTGAGCAAGGGTTCTCAGTCAACTACTCCCAAATGGACGTCTGCCTCAAAAGGAGATCAATCCAATTCCATGTCCTAAACCCACCACACGAACGAGTATCAAGTAATTATGCAGGTAGGGCTAGGGAGGACTAAGTACCTTTGTAGCGCATATAATATGTGCCTGTTGTAGACGTCATGGGCCTCAAACTTTAAACACTTACTCAAAGCATTTAATCCCTTCTTCACTTTGCACATGTAATGACTTGTGCAAAATCAGGCGCCGAAAGTGCAAGGCGCTCTGCAACATTAGTCTACGCCTTGCGATTATGGACCCTCAAAATACTTTATTTTGCAAAAACAGAAAGAAAGAACACGGGCCTACTACTTTTGGGAATTACTTTCGCTGTACAAAGTGCTAATAATGTTAAGTTAGTTGGGCTAAATTTTTGAATCTCTTTTTACTTATTTAGCATATAAATTTTAGGTTCTTCTGTAGACAAGTCATAAATTAAAATTAGTATTTCCAATTTCCCAGAATTCCTTAATTTCAAGCTTAGTTATAATTATAGCACACGGAATTGAGAGGCATCTCAATAAAACTTGAGTTCTAATTTAATCCTGCGTTAATAATGTATGCTCGTTGTATCTACGCCAGGTGTAGCACCTTCTAATTAAATTAGGTTATTCGAGTTTAAGAATGCCAGTACTTTGTTAACTCTCTCTAGGAATGCTCACTTATTATTCCATACACAATCATAATTGTAGTATACATCAGAATTTGTAAATAGCAATAGTATGTAAAAGTTAGTATATAGGTAGTATCTAATAAGTAATAAGGTACTATTTTCACCGTCTTCCTAAGCAAAACGCACTGGCTGATGGTAAAATGCAATCCCTTCTTAGAATGCTGTAAATACAATGTAATATCTGTAGAGATGTACCTATAGGGGCCTATTGTGTAATTCACTTTTCCCAAATCATTTTAATCTCGCATCTCACAATTAATTCCCATTAAGCAACAAAATTGAAAGTTACAGGGAACGGAACTTGCTTTTTGACAGTTGACAAAGGGTTACAAGTAGTTGGAATGTCCTTTAATGAGGACCACGTTCACTTTCTACGCACTTGAACTTTAGCCTATACGCACTGGCGTCCACGCACTCTCTTACTTGGACTTGAGCATTCTCTCTATAGGGGGTCAAGGAAGGAAGCTCCTTAATTAAATCTTCTTCTATGTCAATACTACTGCTCAAGAGATGGAAAAGTGAACGGAGTACTATAGACTAGAACCCGTCCGTGCAGAGCCATTGAGGCAGGTAGGCTTGTACATTGATACGAACTATGTCGTACATGATGCATGGCTAAAGCTATCTTTGAAAATATCCGGTTCTGAAGGAAATCAGCCGGCAGCCTAGTTCAGCTAATAAAGTGAAATTTCGTCACTCCTTGTCACTCCTGTGCCCTTAGTTCCCGTTAGCCGTTTCGCCCTCCGCACGTGGACATTCCCAATATTTAAATACAAACTTTCTGATTCCGGTAATACAGTGGAAGTCCTACATAGCTGTCCAGAGAGAAACTGGACGGTGCCTGTTGATAAGTCCCCATTTGGAGAGCCAGCCGAATATGAAACTAGCTTCGCAAGAGAATAATTACGAATTTCCTATCGCCTGCCGGCAGAGCTTAATAAGGTAGTAGGTAGTAGTTATAGTTATACATAGTGAAGGAACTGAAGCCTAGAAGATGAATTAGAGAGCCTAGCCACGTGAGGGAATTCGCACTCGAGAAGCCAAGCAGATTGAACTTGATCCAAGAGGATGGCCAAGGGAAACATGTAATACTGGGATTCCTACAGTTGAAGTCTAACAATAAAACGCAGGAACCTCCAAACCCACGTTCATCATAGGTAGACGGGGCTCTAAGAACATTTATATTTACGTGTAGAGAGGGGAGCCTGCCCAGCACTAAAACTAACTCCTCATAACTGGGGAAGGAGTTACGTGAACCAGGTTAAGCGGAGAGCAGTCCCATGCCCATCTTCCTAAAGAATGAGTAATGAACGGAAGTGTTAATAAGATGAGGCCAAATGACCAAAGGACCTGCAGCATACTACTCACTCTACGGAATTAATAACTACAAATCCTCTCTGTCATATTTAGTGGACACGCCTGAACTCTGACGCAGGCAGTGAAGTAAGTAGGTAAGGCTTACCTTAGGCTCATACGGCCGCTCCCCTCTAAAATGGGAAGGAATGAAGGTACCTGAGTCGTCTAAAATTGCCAACAATTACCTGCCAAATTTCTCGAAGATGAGTTAAATGTAAATGCTTCAAGACTTTCCTTTCCTATTTACAAGTAGAGATGCCAGTGGCTCGAGTTCCTACTGCACTAGCCTTATTTTGGGTTTGGAGAAGCCCTGCGCGATGCAAGGGAGGGGTGGCCGACTTAATTGGATTGGGTCATAGGTACATGTACTAGAGATTGACAGAAGGTGACTTACTGAGCTCATCTCTGAAGAATGGCAACTTGAGCTTGAGGTTGAAGCCGGGGTCAAAGAGGGTCCGGCCCGTGCCTGCTTCCGCGTGTGTCCTAGGCGACACTTTGACCTGAAGCAGATGCGGGATCTCCACGGAGAGCTCTCTGGACTTGGTGTACTTTTTGTATTGGTAGAAGAGGAGCTTGTCCACGGGCTCCCCAAACTTACTGATGATCCGAAATATCATTTTCTCGGGCCAGTTCTCCGGCATGAGCTCGCTCTCACGGGTGAGATGAGTGAGATTGGAGTTCCGCGTGAGGCGGACGTAGGAGCTCATGACCTCGGTGTAGTTCTTTCCTAGCTGCTGGAGGAACCAGGACGAGAGCTTCAGCTTCTGACATGTGAGGGACTTTGGGTCCTTGAGTCCCTTGCAGTCCTTCCGCTTGGCCCGGAGGACTTTGGCCAGGTCCTCGAACTGAACGAACCCGGGACTTGGCTCCGTCGAACTTGGGATAGGGATGGGCGTGGTTGTGTTTGGGACGGACAGCTCCCCGTCCGTCGTGTCGGACTCGTCCCTGAAGGGCTCGAGCGTCGTGGGCATGACCAAACTCTCGGTAGCGCTTTCCGTCACTTCCGTCATGAAATCATTTAGTTTCCGTGCCTTCTGACACTTGGGCCCGCAGTGGGCCACCTTCTCGAACTTGGGGACCTTGGCTCGGGCCAAGGCCCGGCGTTTCTGCATCCCTACAGCCTCCGTAGAAAGAAGCAGGCCGAAGATGGCCAGGCCGGTCAGGAGAGCATTCTGAGTCCCAAACCGCATCTTTTCCTGTTATGAGCGCCGGTACGGGAATGGAAAGTTTAGCGGAACGAAGGGTACTGTTCACAGATTCCGGTGTAACGTACTCCTATTAGAACACAATCAACCATTCACTGGGAATCTGGGGAAGGTCAGGCTCAACATACTACTAGTAGGGCATAAGTCTCTCGGGATGATTCCTTCTCTTCCTCCTCCTCGACTTGACTCGTATTTGGAGAAAACCCAATTCCTGTGAACAGAAACGCCAAAGCATTAGCATAATTTCTCTGGTAATGTCCTCACTACTGGCAGCCTAAACTTTTCTTTATCTGCCTAATCCCGGTAGTTTAATTAATGGATTCCGAGGCCTTGAGAAAGATAGGTCTATTAATCCGGATTGAGGGCATCCATACACGCTGCCTAAGACAATTGAGTCCAAATGCAAATGTATGCTGACCAATAAAGGACGAGTTTTTCACATTGGCCATCTCAACGGGTGAATTATTGGGCTTGGACTTCCGTGGCTGAGTCCTATCTCTGCACCAGCGGGTCCTGGCCCCGGAAGGTCATGGCCTTAGACCAACAACTTGTCACTGGACACAACGCAGGTTGGCAGAGGCCAAGGAGTGGGAACAACAGTGTGCGGCGTCCTTTGACTTTGACTCACTGCCTAACTGAGTCCTTTAAGTGAGATATTTGGAATACTACTCCGATAGTGGGCTAGGTTCCTGGTCAGAGCCAAGTGAGAGACTGTGGGTCCCTAGGAAAAAACCATTTCATATTTAAGGATCATGGCTTGCCAATTTGAGGCTCCCATTTTGTGAGGCATTGTGTTAGGGATCCCAAGGCTGCTCTGCTACTCTTAGAGAGATGAATGAGATTCCTCCACCTGGGAACCCACTCATACTCATCTTTTGGCCCCTTCTTGGAGTCTGACACAGTATCAGACCACTACAAGGGAATTGAGACGCAGAGGAACAATACCAACCACCTCCTTCCACCCTTCAAACACAATCATTAACTAAAGAGGATCAGCTAATTCAGAATATTGACCATAGGCAGCGTTAATGTCAATTCTTAGGTGAGATTCCGAAGGCACTCTCCGATCTCCGACCCTCCAAGATCATTTTGTAGTTTGTGCACATAGCAAGCTGTCAGAAATCTCATTATACAGGATTTATTTCCTCCTGATTCAGACCATAAAAAATTGGCCCTTTACAGTTTTTTTTAAAGACAAGACTTGTTTCAATAAATTAATCTATTAATTTAATTTTTTTGAGGGGTAAAGAGTAAAGACTTACCGGGCATTAACATATTAAGTTAGCTATCGTTGATTCTAATATGTGCCGCAGGTAGCTTGTTTAGTGGAGAAAATCATACACATTAAATACTTGTGAGAGGGATGGAGAACGGCATCTATACTATTTACTGTCTTGGCTTGTTAATTAAGCCAATAACTGTCTGTTCAAATTGGCCCCGAAGAAAGCAAGGAGTCAGAAGTTGGTGTAGAGAATTAAGATAATTCAAATTAACGTTGCACGAGTTTAGGGCTCAATAAATGTCTGCACATGCAAACCTTAATACAGGTATAAGCACTATAAGAGGCTATAAAATCAGAGTCAGAGCTTTTCCCTGAATTATATAATGTTTTGTGTAGGCAACAAAATACTGCATGTGAACCAAGGAATATTAAGTACTATTTACTACTTGCTCAAAGAGAATGCATTTAGGTATTTGAGTTCTATTCCTTTGAGAATATATTTCCATACTTTGAAATCTAGACACACATATACAACTGACGGATCAAGGACATTGAGCCAGACCAGGTCAAGTAGCAAGTCATCCCAGAAGAGTTGCAAGTCCGGCTTACATTTTGATAATGCTCATATTAAGTGACAAGGAACTAATTACGCCTCTTTTAAGAATCTTCTTCCTTTCATTTTTCCGAACTCATCTTTGTAATTAATTGGAAGAAAACTAGTTTGGAAGCACTTGGTCTACGCATCATAACGATTCTAGTAGAAGATCGACTCCTCATGATCCATTGAGCAGGACGGGCTTGTTTGAATATTAATTACATTTTTTCCTTAGCGTGCTCAATATTAGTATTAGTTCTCTTGTTTCTGTCTCCTTAAGTTCATCCGTCATTTTCCCATTGTAGCCATTTCAATTTTTGACAATTTACCTGAAAACGAAACCTGTCTTACAGTTAGTGCGGACGTGACATGTAATTATGCCATTGTGCTTCAATCAGTCTGCCACACAACATTTAATCAGTACCATTACCAACACAATGTGAGCCACATAAAGTAATTCCTATTCACGCAATTTGTCACTGGGTTGGGTCATTACAGGCACAAACACGGATCGCTGCCCGTACCACGTTAAAGTGACAGCGACAAGTGCTTCAACACTACTTTAAGACACTAAATGCTCAGGGATGCCTGGGCCTCGCCTAGACATCTAGAGCGTGGATGCGGCCAGCAGAAAGATATGCAATTGGCATCATTAAATGGGTACACAGGTAGGGAAAAATTGAAACCTTTCGAGTTTCAAATTTTGAAGGTGTTCTAGAGATACTTTTCCGGGTATTTTGAAGAAATTGGCAGGTGAGTCCTGAAGAACGCAGGCGGAGGTCAATTTTGGAGCTAAAAGGTATAATCTCTATTAACTGCATATCCGGGATTCGCGACCCCAACTCCAAAAGCTGTGTCACACCCATGATCTAGAACTTGACACCCTTAAGAGTTACAAGTGCAATTGGCTGAGAACTAACGGAATCCAGAGCCTACACGGACAGAAAAGGCAGAAACATACTCAGGTGACAAAATGAGTGACAGTTTTAGATAATGCGCATTTGCTAGACTCAGAGGACATGAGAAAATGTGGCTTGAGATTCAGAAACAAGTTCTGGGCTCTGGGCTCAACATTGTTTGAACTGAGACCTTAATGCATTTTTCTAGATGAATAAAAATGTAAAAAAAAAGACAAACTTTCATAGAATTATTAATGCGTTTTTCTGTACGCGGTGTCATACTTGCATAAATTAGGCAAGAATCGTACTCATTTTTAGGGAGGTTGGCCTGGCTAGACATGTTGGTTGTAGTTTATACAGGTCACCCGTCCCATACCAAGACATAGACACCCGTCACTCTAGGGACGGGGTTCTAATCATCTTTTCCTGACCATTCCAACAGCCTCCTCAAACAATTCGCAAAATTCAGCAACGGCCATGAGTGGCTCTCATGGTGGCTGAGAAATGAACCTGTCTTGAATTGTTCAGATCCCCGTCGAGCTCAGGGGCGCCCCATCATCGTCCCGTTTCGGGTGGTGTCCAACTCCTCCGAGTTCATGAAATGAATTTAAGATCTTTCCACCGATTTCTAAGAATTAGTAAACGCATTTGGGAATTCCTGAGTCCAAACATCTAAGTTGCCGCTTACATAGTCTTACTCCTTTCACCAAGCGAAAGTACTAATTTCGGAAGGTATCTGATTTTATATTAAGTCAAATTCCTAATAGTTTTATTAACTTTACGACCGTCCGTACGTCCGTCCCTTTTCTAAATATTAACTCATAATTCCACCAAGGTATCTGATGGCTTAATATCTTCAACAGCTTACTGGTGAGGTACCAGGCGATCACTAAGTGTGATTGTAAGAATCAAACGATCGTGAAAATTTAAATTATGAGAATATGGGCCTGGGCCAGAGAATATACTCTACACTACACGGATCGGTTGGCAACTTTGAGTCGTTATTGGACGCGCCGCGGCGCGGGCTTAATTCTATATGATTTTACCGAAAAAAGTATATTTCGGAAAGATTTCGGGGGGTGTCCGGACACCATACTGGGCACTCCACTGTTTGAGCTGGTTAGACAAGAAAGCAACAAGTGTATTCAACAGATTCTTTTCTTCAAGAGTAAAAGTTATCCTTTTGTATTTTGCAGGATAATAAGAGCTTGAGTGCTCTTGACTTTTACTCAGAGGCACAATGCTTATAGCGAGTCCTTTTGACAATAAGCTTATTATGTCTGAACCGCCCTGGAGGTCGCGTCAGTCCTTAAGTATTCTACATATAATGGGTTCGTAAAATCCTACTCCAGAGATATGTTCGCGAATGTACATTGATACAGAGAATCGTTGGGATGAAAATAAAAGCGATTTAATTCCGTAATTTAATTAATTATACTTCCGTAACGAAACATCTGTAAGACTTGAATACTACTGCATATCATTTTCATCATAGGATTGGTTACTTTTAGATACCTACGGTTAAATCTTCTGATAAAATAATTTTCCAAAAAGGTCAAGAAACAAGGTTTCAGTCAAATCCAACTGGTCCTAAAGCACAGAATGGTAGTTCAGTGACGAGTGACGATGACGAATATGTAGAAGGTCAAGAAGGCTGTTCATTAGGTGTCAGACAAATACATCTTAACCGTGGTATTAGAAGACTGAATCAAATGAAACACTGTAAAAAGTGGGATTCCGTATAAAGTAGGAAGATCGCAAAAAGATCAAGTCCTGAATCCTGAGACTTTTTGAGTGAGCATATATATACATATAATGTAGAACTCGCCATTCATCATGCATCGTCAGCATCATACTCAATCGGTTCAAGCCCAGGAACACGTTTAGAAACAAGCGCTCTAATTGTTAACTTGCATTTTTAATTCGTATGTGAACTATAAGTACATATAATTGAGGCTAAAAAATCCTAGCATTAAGAGGCGGAGAGTACAATAATTGACTGGTTGGAAGGAGAAACAGGTTCGGTATTTATATCAACGGAGCTGGTAGACGTCAGACCTATTGGATAGGGAAGTAACAAGTATGTAAATATGCATATGTCAACAGTACGCTAACAGAGGCTTTTGTTAAGAGAACTGAGGTTCGACGTAATTTAGAAATCACATTATGTAAAAGTGGCTTGACTAACTAGTCATCCCGTCACTTAGTAGAGCATATAATCACAGGTCGTCGCCTGTGTACGATGTCTGGATGTCTGCTATTTTCTCGAAACTATCTGACGAAATTTAATCAATAATAGCTTTAGAATTATGAGTTTGCCTTTTTTTAAAGTAGGATTGATCAAGTGTACCGCATGGTGTAATTTATGCGACTATCCTGTCCCTCCGTCCGTCCGTCCGTACGCAGCATAAATCATAGACAGTTTGAAATTAAGAGATAGGGTACTTTACTATTCGTCAGCTAACGTTATGACCATCCTACAAGATGGTTGGCCTTTTTGACCTCTAAGGTAGGCCAGCAACTATTGGCGACAGGTATTACGGTGAAGACCTTGGTTCTTACCTGAGACCTTTATAGTAACCGCTGGAAGTTAACAAAGGTCAAAGTTTAGTAATGTGACTATTGAAAGCTAATATCATATGGAATACGGTAGTGACCTTAGTTTTTACCTATAACCTCCTTAACTAGAGGTCAGTAAAGGTAAAGGTCAAACTTGAGTAACGTGTCGATCGAGAACTTGAGCCATACATAATAAGGTAGTAACGTTGGTTCTGACATATGACCTCCGTAGAGGTCGGTAGAGCTCAACAAAAGTCAAACTTAACTAAAGTGTCAATCTAGCGTTTAAAATAAGTAGATTAAATCGTGACCTTCATAAAAATCATTAGAACCCAAGAATTTGGTGCACTTATTTATGGCCACCTTAAGATGGTCTATTAATTTTATTAAGTTTGAATGGAATACAGCCTAATGCCCGACCCATAATGCATGTAAAACAGTAAAAGTGGGTAGCAAGGGTCGGTGAAACAGAGGGAGGAAGTCAGGTGTCTGCGGCGGGGGTCAGTAGCATGGAGACGAGGCAGGTGGTCGCGTTTGTGGCCTGGACCAACAGTCAATCACATAATATAACATTCGAGCTCGCTTCCATATTTGATTTCTTTGTAAGAGTAGTCAGGGCATTGGGTTTGTATTGTACGGGTCCAATGGTGCTGGTAAAGCTAAGCCGTTAGACAATAGTGCGCGGATCAGGTTTGCAAGATCAGAAAGGGGCTCACAGCTCTAAAGGTTTCTTAGGTAATAGTGCCCGAATCGTGGTTGTAAGGGTCCATAGAAGCTTCTATGCGGATCGTAGATTGGGCAATTGGCTGATGTAATAATATGTATAAGTGCCTATCAGAAAATCGGAATAGGCCAGTCGTCCTCCTGCCATTGCAATGCACCTGTTCCACCCATCTCGGATGGGACATGGGACACGTCTTGGGAATTCCTTAAATAGGCCAGATATATTTAATGGGCCTTCTATATTACTTAACCAAAACTTTTTAATTGCGGTTCCTAACGGGGGATTCCTTAAGAGGACACCCTAATTGAGTCATTTTTCGGGAAGATGAGGGATATGATACGAAGTATGAGTTACTATTCCGAGTGATACGATCATTCTTGTCTCATAATAACCCGTCTGATGGCAGGTTGGCATGCCACAAGAGGGACTGAATGACAGGGCCCGAGTTTGGCCAAATCCCTTGCTACAACACGCACACGCATCTATCCGCAACTGCCTGTCCTAAATACTATTATCAAGTTGGACTTGGCCCGCCTCAATGTCCAAATACTGGAACAAGACTCGCTGTCACACCTCCGCCTCCCATCTAAAACCAAAGGCTGACTCTTTGTGACTCAGGCTCTCGGAATAATTAATACTTGGAGTCAGGAAATATCCGTTGTAACAGTTGGAATTCATCCTCAAATTATTGTACAGTTTTTTATGGCCAGACGTCAAGGATTATGGCCTACCGTTTATGAAATCGTAGAATACGGAAGCATATACGTAAAGACTGCTTCCGAAGGGCAAGGCTTACCTGTAGCTTTCCAGCAGCGTCCAAAATGGGTTGGAGAGGCTTGCACTGGGAATCACAACAAGTCTTAACCACCAAAATCCAGTTCGGGCGGGTTTCCCCGATTCTGTGAGTACGAAAGGTCCAAGTCCAAGGTCGTAGCACTTGTTGGCAAATCTAGTTGAGAACTTCCGCAATGGAAACAATTCGTATGCGTAGAGGTCAGGAAGGTATTGTGGGAGCCTGTCTCCGGCTTGAGACACAGGTTGAGTGATGAGGGAGTAGGAGAACGGTCGGGTTTTTCTACTACTTCGGAGTCTGAAGCCTAATTGAATCAGGAGGGCTGAATTTACGAGGGCCTGGCCTAAGATTGTCACCCAGACCTCAGAGTGGGAAGCCTTTCCCCTTTGGAGCCGACGAGGTCTGGGTCAGTGTGCAGAAGCGGCCCTGTCTGTCCTCCTCCCGCTCGCTCCTGGGGAAAGGGAAGACGATCAAGTGAATTATTGCAAGGAGCTCTTTCCTCTAGCCAGTCCGTCCTAGCTTCCCCTTGCATGTTAGGAACAGGTCTTTGCTCAGCCAAGGATGAATTAAACTAAGAGTACTCCGCACTCCGCCAATCTATCAACCCGAGGATCTGGCCACTCAGATTTTTCCGTATTTGAGGCGGAGACCTAGCTGGGCCCATGTCCCTCACCAAATCTATACTACTGACTCAGTTCCCTCTGTCGGCCCGTCTAATTGGGCCATTCGAGGCGACGAAAGTAATTTTTTGATTTTTTCTAGAGCCGGATTCCCTATTTAATTACCAAAAGATAATGCAGGCTGCGCATTGTTCTACACGGCACTCCAGATCCGCATGCATGTGTGGCCTGTCATGTCCCTGCCCTGTCATAAGAACTCGTGTCTTGGAGGCGTGGGCGGTCAATTGTGTAGCATAGGGCCTGGGTTATCGTTATCAGGTTCGAAACTATACCGAAAACTCTCATCTTTGGAAGTTCGGCATCTGAAAAAATTAGGTCCAATTGTAATCTTCAACATGAGAATACGTACCCATCATAATCATAAGCTTTCCATTGTATTATGCATGCAGATCTTAGGCGTAACAATGGCTTGGATATTGTAACAAAAAGTTCTGGTCTTACAGTAAACCCGGATTTATAATTTTTTCCATGTCCATCGCCTCCGTGATATGCTTACACATGCAATGCTTTATATTTCCGGAGGCAATAGCAGACAAATCATTGTTGACTTCGGTGCGCAGTATTATAAGCCGAAGAGTTAGCACCAGAATAACTCGCAAATTATGTAGTGCAAAGTCTGTATTCTGCATCCGGGCACAATTCCTATTATGCTCTTTAAGGAAATTATTCGTAACAGTTGAGCTATACTGGTCGGTTAGAGCCAGTTTTTTGGGGGGGAACCTACAGAATACAACTTTTTTTCATTCAGAGTCGAGAAAGTCTCGTGGCTCTGCATTTTGTGCAATATATCTACTTTCTCTTTCCCTCGCAAGAGAATGTTTGGGACTGGCCGGAAACTTTCACCGGCTTCTTGTTTGGAAGGGAATGGCATGGCATGGGTTCGCAAATGGGCAAAACTATCCTTTAAATATTTACTTAAAATCTTATTTATTCAACCCCCAAATTTAATGTTTACAATAAAGGATAGACTACTGTCCATCCTTTTTTTATTCACAGGAAAGTACTCCTGACTATTTTAGTTAACGGAACACGTGCATAGTGATGTATACATATAGTACGCAGTGTACAAAATTGTCGGAATTGTTTGCCGGCTTAGCGGCGAAAATCCTTTACCAGGGAATTTCTTGAATGCATATTTCATCCCAATCACAATAGAAGGCGCGGACACCCAAACTACTGATCTCCGTCCGTTCAGGGAGAAATCCCGTGTCACAGTTCACCGCATCCCTTGTAGCCGAAATTGAACGCACTTACAGAAGCCAAAAACAGTAAGTTTCTCGCTGCGTCTTTCTGTGTAAATGTAATTAGAAAATCCTGGGGTTTACTGCAAATTTCAGACCTCGTTTAATTAGAACTAGGTAACTTGTGTCTTTCTCCCAAATACGTTATAGGTGAGTATTAACTAGGTACCTGCAGAATTAAGTAGGTTAAATCCATTTAGATTTTCCTAAAGTAATTTTCAAAAATATTCACAGGGTCTTCATTTGAAAATATCATTTGTATAAATATGATAAGTATTTGACAGTATGCTTTATGTAAATGAAGCTGTTTCCTGTACATTCAAGTGAAATTAAAAGTCCCTTGTCATGAATTGTGGGGTCAGAAGGAGAAGATGAGCCGTGTTCTCAACTCTGGCTCCTAAAGAGTACACTACTGTGGAACATCTGCATAGTATATAAAAACATGAGATTAGCAGTAGACAGCATAATGCAAAAAAATTGAAGATGAGATCGATTTCCTTTTTCCTATTAAATTAATAGCTCTGCTCAGAAATTTAATGTGCAACGGGGGTTATGGTGATGCTGATTGAGTGGGAAGTCAGAGGCAGGTAGGCTGAGAAAGTCCTTCTGCGTGTTAATTAGAATACATCTCTCCTTCCATTTTCTTTCCTCAAAACAATGTTTTCCAAACACTTAGGCTCAATTAGTCCACATTTTGTAACTACGCGTCTCAAAATTAGAGAAGATCAAGTGCTTAACTTTGTCCGTGCATCCTCACTTTAAGTCGGTTCGCGTGTCAGTGATTTGATTAGAGTGGACTCTTTGCTAATATGTAGTCCCTTATCATGCTAATAGCAGGGTTTCTTACTTTCCCTTGATTGGTTCCCAATTGAGGGAAAATCTTTTTCGTTTAAGAGAACAATCCTGACTACGTTCATATTGGATCTTGATCTCGTGACAGCGGCAGTGACGTGCAGTGAAATGATTAAAATAAGAAATTGGCTCCCTAATAACTTCTAATTATTATTATATCCACAATCCGGCATCTTCAATTCATTTTTCCCGGCTACCTACCTTGACAATAAGAGCGGCTTCCCTTTGGATCAAGGGTTACTTTTCAAAAGGAGGCGAATAAACCTTAAGGACTGCGTGCCCTTGGTCGGGTGACTGGCGTCATGCGTGAATAAAAGTAGGTCTCCAAAACGAGTCCGAGAATCCAGTCTAATCGTTGTGTGTACGGTATAGCGGTGGACATAGTAATTTAGTATAATAAAATACTTAATATAGTACTTAGAATCTACACGGCTATTCTTTTGTTCACACGCATTATGAATTACGACTTACGGGAACAGGCTGTATCTGAATCTGAAGGAGGGAACGGTTTCCACAATTGTGGATATTTTTTTCAAATATCGCACTTTCCTACAGATTGGTTTTCCAGAGACTCCGAAATAAATAATAGTGTTAATTGTCTAACTATTGCGAAATTACTGGAGGTTTGCGGATTCCGTAGGATCCTGGCCGCATTTCTCTACCTACACTCAACAAACGTCGCACACACAATAATACAGTCGGGTCCAGAGGGGTATTTTTGCCTCCCTGGGAGGTATATTTACCTCCTTCATGCTCTTTCATGTAAAGTGGTCACGAGGGGAGGTATTTTTACCTCCCATGGAGGTATTTTTGCCCCTTTCAAACGTTTCGCGATTGGACGGATCGGTGGTTAAGTCGACAGCTAAACGGATGTTGACAAGTTGTTCAGAATCTCTTTTTCTAATAAATTGGCGTGGCGATTTGAGTTTGGTTGTAGCGCCTTCGAGAAATCT
>JAQFZY010000404.1:0-29525 GCA_034696285.1 Hypogastrura burkilli
CATCTCCAGTAGGCTCAAGCACTGACTTCGATCTGTCGGGGCCAGATCCAACTTTGCTCATAATTTTCTAGACGAGGTGGAGAACAGACAGAGTATTTGTTTTGAAAAGCGGGGTGCATTACTCTATTGTCCAAGTGGAATTGAAACTAACATTTTTAAAAGATGGATTAGAATAGATCACCAGTTTAGGCATAACTTATGGCCTTCCGACTCCGGCTCCTGCCCACTCCGGCCCCGGACTCAGGTTTAGGAGCACTATCGGCCTGGCCTATTAGTTTAGGGCCATAATGCCCGGCCTAGTCCTAAGTTCTTGGCCGGAGTTGGGGAGGAGGGTTTGGGCAGGAGAGCGGGCCTGCACGCGACATACCCATTCGTCTCCATTTAACTCCCTGCCTTGAGTCCACAATCTGCCTGGGAAATCTTCCATGGCAACGGGGCCCACAACATTGGGCCTGGAACCCAGGGCCCCCGCCCCGTGCCCGTCCAAGGAGCTCCTTCCAGGCCCCGCTCTCTCCGTTCCCTCTCCATCATCAGCTCAGAACCCAAAGTGTGGTCTGAGGCGTAATTGGGAATGCGGGCGTCTGGCTCCGCACCAGGCCCAAGTCATCTGTCCCTTCCTAAGCCTCCATGGCCCAGACTCCCGCATGCCCACCCTGTCATTGGGTCTTGGTCCGGGACTAAAAGTCTAGAGCCCGGGTCCTGGATCCAATTGAGAAGGAGCCAGTCTTGCGCCGGCCCGGGACTCTCCAGCTATACCTATCCCAGGACTCACTAGGCATACTTCATACCCTTCCTCCTCTGCCGTAGAATCAATTAAGGATCTCCATAATTATTTGATGGAATTCAGGAGTAGGCTCATGCGGAGACGACATAGTACGGAGCTCTGGGCTCCAAGAACGGCTCCTAAATTGACTTGGCAAGAAGTTGCCAGCTGGCTCTGCAGTTGCAGTCAGTTGGTTGGCCAAGGTGAGGGAAAATCAATGAGGTGTGGAGTAAGTCGAGCCAGGCTTCCATTTGAATAAATGAGCCCAAGTCAAATTAATTTGGAGAAAGGGGAGAGTAGTAGAGAGGCCGGAGCCATTAGTCGGGATATCCCCAACTGTTCCTACTCTATGTACATACTAGAAGACCTGGCTCCAAAGAAGGAACCCTTTTCGGATCCCAGCCACTCCCTCCCTGCTTAATTACTATTGATATTCGGAGGAGGAAGATTAGGAATGATAGGAAATTAATATCGGCGGCCCCTAAGTACGAGATTGGGCCTTGGGCTGTAGTTCGGTGGGAAAGTAGGAGTTGGTGTAGGGAGCCTGGGCCCGGCCGGAGGAGGGAAGGACTTGAATAATTCAGGCCCAAGCCCCTAACTTTCCCTCCGGCCTGCCTCGGCTGCTGGCCAGACCCAAAAGTTAGCATGTCAAATAGTCATAGGTCCAGATCTAATATTACGTTCCTACCCCCCTGCCAAAGGAGTGGAATAATATATGGAGCCGAGCCGAGTAGCCGGGTCCAGCCGGACCCAGGAGGGCCAATCCCCAAGCCCAATTCTTCACCTACATCATACATACATAGCGCATAGAGACATATGTAGAACGATACATAATATGTACATATGTAGAAGAGGAGTTTAAGTAGGCAGGAGAAAGCAGAGGCCTCGGTTTCCCACTTTCCCTTCGGCTGGGGGATTGGGACTAGTAGGACCTACATAGGACCTACCTAGTAGTCTGTGCTGAGTGGGACGTTGCGTAGAGTCCCGGAGGGTCAGTCACCTGCCTCAGCCTGCCTCAGCCTGCCTCAGCCTGCCTAGGCTGAGTACTTGGGGTGGGTGTAGAGGGCCCTTCCTGTGTGGGAGCCGAGTCTGGCTCCTTCCTTGCCTTGGTGGTAGTCGTGGGGAGGTGGGGAGGTTGGTGGTGCGTTGGGAGGGAAAGGAGCTGGCTTGAGAGGAACCAGAGAGGAACCAGGCAGGCCTCCTGCTCGGCTCAACTTCTCCTCCTCCCTCCTCTTCCTTTTTACGACTTACATACATTAACATTCCCATCATTCCGTCCGCGCTCCAGCTCGGATCTGTCTCACAGTCCCCGTCCAGACCTCAGCCCCTCCAGTCCCACCTGTCCTCCGCTCTCTCGCCCACTCACCTGTCCCGCGACACAGACCCCTAGCCCAAATCAGCTCCCTCCCTCCCGCCGCCTACTATTCTTCCAGCCATCAACTCCCACCACCAGCCTCACTCTCTGGATTCCAAGGAAACCTCCTCCAACTTCGTGTCCGGAACTTGGTCTCCGTACTAGACTTGTGGACCGTCTCTCCATTCACTCGGAACACCTATTCAGGCCCGCCTGCCTCATGCCTGCCTGTCCAGGTGTGGAAGGGCCTTCGTCTCCGCTCAAACCACCACGGCGGTATAACGTGTGTAGAAGATGAGTCATCCCCCGCTCCGTTCGCTTGTAGCACGGATCTCTCCCGCTCACTTCAGCATGTTCCTATCATTTTGATTCAGGTCCTCCTAATGACTAATGACACACCGGGAACGACTTCCAGCCGACACAAGCTCTTCTTTCAAGTCTTATCGGCTACAATCAGGACTACCGACTGCCATTAGGCATTCTCCTCCATCCCCTTCCCCTAGAACTTACAATGTGAGCCAGTTGGAGGATAGAGAGGATTGGAAAGAATTTACTCTACAAATGGATTGATTGATGGAGTGACTAATAGAAGGAATAATTTCTGTTCATTTAATAGAGGCCGAGGCTCGGAGGACAAGGACTGTAGTGAGAGTGACTATTGGTCTCCTGGGATGGATCCTGGAAATAAAGGTATGCCAACTAGGGACCGACTGGAATGAAGGAGTCCAACACATGGAACTCCAGTTCTAGGCTTAGTTTTAAATAAACATGATTTAGGGGCTGGCCTCTCCTGGCAATAAGATTATACGTTATTTCTATAATTATTGTGCCAGAGTTTCAATGACTCCGGAGACCTGCCCAGAAGTATATTATTCTAGCGTACACACAGTAAATATGGTTTCCAAACCGTTTTATACTACAGGTACACTACGAAGTATTTGCGGGCAAGTCAGGTCCAGATCATTGGACCCCAACAATCCTATCATTAGATTTTAGCACACAGGTACATGATTAAGTACAGGAATTCTACACCTAACCAGGAAACGAACTACTATTTGAAACCCGAATCTAAACATCAAATGATTTGTCTGAAAATAGAAATAGTATCAGTATGAGGCTCAGAATGGTTCCAGAATTAGTTAGGAATACGAATTCAAAGTTATGGCAGGTTATACAGTCGTTATATTTATACCGTACAGAACCCATTAACTACTCACACTCACAATTAGCGCATGACAGAGTATACGAAAACATTGGTCATATATCCTGATTGTAAGAATTAAAATAGCCCAATGTAGGTCCGTGCCTGCATGAAATAGGATAAATGAGCTTTATGGAAAGCATAGGTCATGAAAATTGAGGCTCTGCGTATTCAATTGTTCAAGTCCAACTTTTCTATTGGAATAGAATGAGGCCTAGGTAAGTAAATGTGATTCATGATACATGGAGTTGGAGTACCAATTCATTTCTCATTTCCTAGGTAGTACCTACATGAGGTATCCCCGAAGGGAAGCCCGATTCTCCGAATACTATCATTTACCACGCTCGAGGCCATGCTGCTTGGAACAATAGTTGGTCCAAACTCCCAAAAGCCAGCTAGCATCATTTAGCCAGTTGATAAATATGGACTATTGTAGAGTCTTCATCCATTTGAGGCGTAGAGAGAGGGGGCTAAATAACGGGTCGGAATTTAATTCATTCTGTATAGTAGTAGTGTGGAAGGAAGTGATGAGTTCGTAAGTCGGCGTCTGAATTGGACGGTCCAAAGACGAGCCTTCCTTACCTGTTCCCTATGCTGTAATTTAGTAGTCGGCCTGGGTAGACGCGTACGTGTTATCAAGCAAGGCCTCGCTTCATTGAAAGGGAGCCGGGCTCATAGAGATAGACACAAGAATCAAGGATAGACTAAGACCAGCAGGACTTGAGGTTTTTTGGGCCCGCCTCCGGGCTTGGAAGTGACAGTAGTTAGGGAAATAGCAGCTGTAATATGCTTACTTCCGGAGCAAGGAGGAGACCCAGCTCGTCATTATATAACTACATACATAAGTCCATAGTTGAGTACGGGAAGACCTAAAAAACCTACCGGCGGCACCACCGGCCAGGTCTCTCATTCTCAAACTATTATTATTATGTAGGCCTACGTCCGTCCGTCCGTTCCCTCGCTCTCTCCGTGTATCTATGTAGTATGTAGGAACTCTATTTTATTCTAAATCAAAATATTGTAGGCTGATCACAACAGGTCTTGGCCCCAGGCCCAGGCACGATGGTCCGCCTGCCTGCCTGGTGGGAACGCCGAGTTTTTATGTCCTCCCGACAATCCAGAGCATACAGCTATCTCCATATTGAAAATAAACTCAGCTTTTACTGCCCCAGTAACTGGGACTGGGATCCAAATCCAAAGTCCAGGAGCATATTCCCCAGACTTAGGACGCCAAACTTCTATCTTAGGCATCCAAGTACAAGTACTACTAGTAGTACGTAGGTACATCAGTCTAATGGCACGATTCCAAGGGGGTTGGTCCGGTAATTAAGGGCCAAGTCGGCAGGTAGAATGAGGTGCTAGTGTCAGCTAAATACGTGTACTCATGGAATTGGGACCTAATACCAATAACAGACTCCCTCGAAGCATTCCTCTAAGGATCCTCCTCATTCTACGCGAAACAATTAGGACGAGACTTGGCATTCATCCACTTCGCATGCCCAATGGGAATGGGATTCATTTACCTATTAAATCCCCTCATTTCACAAAGTAGTCTCTAGCCTTTATACACACAATAGCTTTCGTCAAACGTGGTAGTTAAATTTGCCTATTTGTCTCCAGAACCAGACTCAATGGAAAGCCGGGCGTGGACGGATTCACATTCACGTTCGGATTCGGACTCATCTCTAAGAAGCCTTCCTCGTTTCTCTCTGAATGGCACATTAAGAATTCACGGGGTGGTTTCAATTCCCCGTGGTTCCGATGTGCTGTACAAAGCGGAATAGCGTAACTGGATCCTCCGGAACCTGGGCTCAGAGTGATTGGCCTGTGGAACTCTTTGAACAAAGAAGAGCAAGTCTGCGTCTTGATACTTTTTTTTTAAAGCCAATTGATCTTTGGACTTGGAAATGGCCAGAGAAGGATGGAAATGTATTTCAGTAATGTGCAGTATCTTGAGTAGGTAGGTAAACTTTTCCATATAATGACCTCGAGCAGGACTGAGGCCTGGCTTACAACGTTTGCTATTCCTAGACTGGACAGAAGTTAGTTCATTGGTTGACGAAGCTGAGGTATTGGTAGGCTTGCGGACCAATTTTCCGTCGTTTAATTTAAAGCTACAAGCTAACGCTCTTTCTTGAACCCATTAAATCCGCTTTCTTGAGGAGGGTCAGTAACTACTTTCTTAGAGCCTGAATTCAGTATTTTTATTTGGTTAAAGGGAATCCCTGTGTTCCTTGGAAGTGAAGGCAGAGGTTTCCAACACAATATCCGTCGGCTCTACTCCTAATAAAATTCATATTAAAGAAGAGCTTCAACTCATCGTACGGGAATGGATGGGTTAGGTGAAAGTATTTCTTCCGTCTCTCTTTGCTGCGTTGATAATTTGCACGTAACTTCCTGTGCCCCATAATGGGAAAACATTATCATTAGACTGTCCTATTCATTCTGGATAGGAAAAACTGTATTGTCATATCCCACTCCCTCCTAAATGACTCATCCTGCATAGTGCACTCTTCTGTAATTCCTTCCAAGCCAAAACACTTCAATTACAATATCCTTTATGATAGGAAATGTCAAATTACAGTCAATGTCATATTATCTTATTTCTGGCTCCTTTACTTCGATTTATGTCCCAATAAATACTTGGCAGGAAGGAGATCAGTTCGTAGAATAGCTAGACACAAATATCCCATAAGCCTGATTGTACCACGTGCCTAGTTGAAAAATGTATCCAACCTCCCTCAAATATTAATTCCTGGATATTATGTCTTGTACTGCCTAGTTTTTAACTGTATTTGGGTTGGTTCAAGATTATGGGCCCTTGATCCCCAACTGATTCGCAATTTTTGTCCTTTATTTTCAATATAAATAGAGCCATGCGATGTTTGTAATTTTAAGACTTTACTAAACTCCCTGAATTGGCTTATTGGCCAATTTGAAAAGGAAACGGTTTCCTGTGACTCCAGAAGGAACCTGAAATTTTGGCTTGGCACTTGAAGAATTCACAGATATTTGACAATTAATTTTCTGTGGAGTTCGGGTGTCACAGCTTAAAACCAGGGAAATCTACACTGCCGCATCCGAACGTTACGTCACAAATATGCTTATAACTAATGTGTTTAGGAGTATGGTTTCTGGCCATATACGCTTGTAAGGAATGTGTGTAATCAAGAATAGTAAGTACCTACCAGAAAGAAGCGGGCCTAGCGCCTACAATAAAACCCTGATTCATTATCTCGTGGTTTCCAGGAACTTTGTTTTTTTTATTATTTAAGTTGGGGAATTAGATAGATATAGATTCCCGTTGAGCCTGAGACAAGTAGTTTGTTCTGGTTAATTATTTTTCTGCTGAATTCCACTGGCCTTTCGAGGAGAGAACAAACGATTTGGAGTCAAGGTGAGTGGGCATGAAATGTGGAGGGAATAAAAGATACGGGGACTCCGTTCCGATGGAAGGAAGGGAGGAGGGGAGTTGTGAAAAAAAGAGCAGAAGGTTCCATGCAAATGACACTTGGAACCATTGCATTGTTGAATCGAGGCCTTTTTTCATTAGGCTCGGAGAGGAGAGGTAAGATCCGGAGGATTCTCTGGGACATTATGTAATCTGTGCGAATCTTCCCACTTTCGTTATACTACACATTTTATGCATGACAGTTTCCATCCATCCATCCATATATCCATTATTTCCCCCGAGTGGAGAATAATGGTCGTGGAAAAAATGAGGATTGGCAATGGTAGGAGAGGATGGGAGCTCAAATTATTCACCTCTTACCAGACATTATCATTTTTTCACAGGATGAGAAGGATCTTAATAGTTTCGTATTGTAGCTGGCTGGCCTAGAACTGGCTAAGTGGGCAGGAAACAGACTCATCTTGAATCCCAACTTTCTTTTACGATCCCCCTCATTCTCCATCCACTCCTGCCCACATCATTCCCTTCAATTCACAGGTACTTACATAGAAGAGGGCAGAAAGAAGATCATCTACTCGTACGGACAAGTCTCATTTAATTTTCCCACCACTTAAGCCCGAATCTTAACTCTAATTAAGTAGCTAGGGAAGATGAGATTCAAATGAAGAACACACTTTTCACATTCTTCACACTACTATGACTCAGTTTCCACGTACCGGTATACGTACATTATTATAGGAAAGTGGTAAATGAATAAACAGCAGAAAAGCTCTTAACTAGTACTAACGCTACACAGTACAAAAGTGTAAATACTACTATGCAAACGACTGCTACATTATTGTACATACGTATAATTACGGCAGGTTTAACTAAAACAAGAATTACTTTTAAATACAACAACCTTAGCTATCAACGACTGGCTGCCTAGTTGGATATATTGAGCTGGATTAATATTTCACTCCATTTGTCTCACTCATGTATATTATACACCCTCTGCGTCATTTGTATGAGTCCCAAGACAGTGCTGACGTATAAAATAATGTCGGGGTACAAAAAGGCAGTCATTTATCCTGGAAACATACGTACATCCGTATTTGTATTGTAGTAGTCTTGAGTTTTTCTTCCCAGTCTTAAATACTGTTACGCACAGATTTGAGTATGGATAGTTATTAAGGACTTAGTCTTGTAAATAAGACAAGGGACACATGGACTAGTTTAAATACAAAGAAGAGAGGCGCCTAACGTATTACACGATCAACAACGCTCTCTCATCGTAGACTTAAATCCTATCAAATTCTGCTCAAATAAATAAGGAAGACTGACTTATCTTTAAAAAAAGATAGCCTACCAGTAGCCGAGTTGACACATAGACAGTTACAGCTGTTGGGAAGATGACTTACTCGACGGCATTGTGTTCGCATGATGATTCTGCTCCATTTCATTCAGAATGCTCTCAATTATTTGATAGATGGAACGGAAGGGGGGTCGAGAGGTTGACTTGTACTGGAAACACATTTTCATGAGGTCATAAACACGGGGAGGACATCCGTCGGGGGATCGGAGAATGTTCCCATCCTTAATGTACTTGACGACCTCCTCGTGATTCATGCCGTAGTAGGGCTGGAGGGCCAGGGCGAAGATTTCCCATAAACAGACCCCGAAAGCCCAGACGTCGGACTCAATCGTATACTTGTTGTACAAAATGCTCTCAATCGGCATCCACCGGATTGGAATAGCATCATCCTCCTGCCCCTTGTAATAGTCCTAAAGCAGACAACATGCAGCTTTACTCCTAGTCACTCTTAACTTGCCTAATGACACATATGAATCATCAGATCTTGCTACCTGTAGGTAAATCTTTTGCGAGAGACCAAAGTCGGCTATTTTGACGCGAGTGTGTTCATCGACCAGGCAATTGCGCGTGGCTAAATCTGTAATACCATTTCAGAAGGAATTTAACCAGTTCTTAATTTAGTGAGTTGTAAGGATAGTGAATGGGGGAAACTTCGCGTACCTCTGTGAACGAATTTCCGATCTGAGAGATAGACCATCCCAGCAGCAATTTGTCTGGCTATTATCATCATGTCCAGATGAGTCAGGCTAACGTTTCGCCATAAGTCTGCGCTAGAACTGAGCGTATTTAGCTTGTACTGAGTCGGGGAGCAGGCTCTTAGGAATTCGTTCAAGTCACTCAGACCCATGTACTCCAAGAGGAGGCACATGGGCTTCCCAATCGCACAAACTCCGATCAGCTTCACGATGTTGGGATGATCGAATTCTGCGAGCAGACAGGCCTCCCTCTCGAAGTCTGCTTGGAGATCCTCTGTGGCCTCCTCCTTCAACATTTTCACAGCAACCATCGTGAACTCCTCCCCCTTCTGCAGTCCTGGCACCTTTGCCTACAGTTTATCAGTTTCGTAAACATTCAATACTGGGCCTAGTATCCGTTCCAATCTTGTACGTCCTGTTCCAGAAATTGGGCCCAACATACCTGAAACACGCGACCAAACGCTCCCTGACCCAGATCTCGAATATAAATTATATCATTTCTTGGGATTTCTAGCTTCTCCAGCTTCGGATTTAAACTGGACCCATGATGATGGTAGGCGGCGTTCTCTTCCAATTTATCCAAATCTAGTAACTCCACGTCCTATGTAAAATGAAATCGAACTAGATCCTCTTCCATCGGTGAAGAACTAGTCTTACTATATAACTAGGCAATTTCTCAAACCTGGGTGGCAGCCCTATTATATCCTGGGGATCTCCTGCTCTTCTTAGACGAACTGGCAATGCAGATAACGCACATGACCATTATCGACGTGAAAATGACGGCACCGACGGCACAAAAGAACATAAACTCCTTCGTATGGATGAAATCCCTGAAGTCGAACGGAGTCTCTCTCTTCACTTCAACCACATCATCCTCAAACAGCTTGCTCTCTATATGAAGAGATAATATTGGGTAATGGCTTCCGATCAAAGGGATGTACTTATGAATTTTTTAGAAATGTATGCGGTCACATACGAAAGCAGTCGGGAATGTCGCAGTATTCCCATCGAATATTCTTGTCTGTTGTGTAACACCAGGGCCTGGGCTCCTCCCCGCCCGCATTTCTGCAGTAGTTTTCCGAGTTTTGAATTTCTGGGAAAACCGGGGGCGGTCTGTTGTGACTGTGCGGGGTTTGGCTATCCCATCTTTGGCAGAGTGTATTGGACCTCGTCGCATTCTGATACCCTTGGTAGTATCTACCCCTTCCTTTGATACAGTCATCTAAATCAATATAAACACATAATATCACGCGCATCTGTATTGAGGCTAGTCTTAAGTATGTATATGACTTTGGTAATAATTAATAATACATGTAATTTCCTCCGGGACCATTTCAGTCAGCCTAGCGTGGGAGCAGGGCCTGGAGGAGTCATTTAGTCGAGGTAAAGAGTCGCAGTCTGGCAGTCGAAAATGGCCTCTGGACTTTAGCTTAATGCCTCTCTGCTTCTTGTTGTCCTCAATGAGCGCCCAGTCATTGTAACAGAGAGATGACTTAACGGCCACACAATCCTCATAACAGAGTGGAAGGCCTACTGGATATCCATTTTTTTGAACACAAGTGGGAAAGGCGTACGTACATAGAAGGGTCTGTGAATGCATGTAAGAACAATTGTCAGTTGGCTATACAGAGTACCTTAACGATCTCTAAATGTTAATATACCTCTGCTGCACTTCGACAAGGCTCGCTCAAGCCAAGAAGGAGTTCGTCCCAGAGACCAATTGTAATTTGCTCATTGATCAGACCGCCAGCGTTACCCTCCGTTGCATTGAACCAAAAGAGTCCAATTCGATGACCCTTACAAATTTTCCCATTGTAGAGGGCACAGAAGCCGTCAGGTGGGCTGCTGTACTTGGAGTCCTCCTCTTCATTTTCAGATGTCGGAAGATTGGTCACTCGTAGCGTGAACTCACGTTTGTCTGGATCCGATATCTGATTGGAAGCCTCGCATGCCACTTTTACTGACATCACTGGCTTCATTATGCTCAAAGTGGACTTTGCTTTGGGCAGTGCCCCTTTCTTTTCCTATATAAATTCCAGAAAGTTAGCTCATCACTTTGGAACGCATATAAATATTTACACAATTTCAAAGAATATCCATAATATACATAGAGTGCATGTCAGCTCGAGTAGGCTAGTCTCCATCTTTTAAGTTGAACGCACCAAATAACCTCGTGTAACAGCTCCCAGGAGATACATTACAACTGCACTATACTCATTTAGAACGAAGTTATTTAGTACGCCTATTTAATTGCAGGAGACTTTTCCACTTTTGCTGGGGTGCACTATATAGGTAATACACGACGTACCTCTACGATTGTTTCAGGAATTAGTTCCGGATGTTGGCCCCCAATCTGAATAACGAGCATCGACATACGAGAATATTTAAAATAACCAAATATTGATGAACATCATTCGTGCTAACTACTAATTGTACAACGAGATCACCTCAACGTCATTTATTAGCCATCTCACAGAGGGTAAAGGATCACCTTCGGCAAAGCACTTAGCGTCGAAGCGAGTACCGTGTCGGACAGTGCTGGTTGTCGTGTACTCGTACATTAGGGCAGGAACTTTATACATTCAAATAATACGACAGTTTCCAATTAGACACCATTGTATTATAGCAAATATAAAAGAATGAGAAGTTTAAGGTTCATAGAATTTTAAACAGGTTTTATCTTTACATTAATCTATTCTACTATGTCTGTTCAAGTAGGGCTTTTAAATGGAGTAACATCGTTAACCTCACCAAAGACTCTAAGATACGCCCAATGGGTATTGGAGACCGTATCGTTCATTTTGGCTTGACATTGATAGAATCCTTCATGCTCCTTCTTTACCATATCAAATATTAGTGAGCCGTCATCAGTCACTTTAATATGCTTATCAGTGTCAGTCACAACTTCTCGGCTTGGCCTCTGAAACCACGTTAGGCGGGCGGATCCGGAGGCTGAACAGTTGAGCACGGCTCGATCCCCTTCTGTCACGGTTACATTGGACGGGACGACGATGAAGGAAGACTCTGGAAACCATAATTTTAAAATAGTTCACTCAATTCCATAACATCAGCTAGATGGTAATTAGGTATTGCAATCAGTAGCTCGTTCAACCAATTCAATATACCTAACACATGGTATACTTAGTACATAATTTAGAACTTACGCATGTGCAACTCCTCCTCACAGTAAATGGAAGGAATAAATCCGAGAACTAGGGCCAGAAAAAATCCGGCTTTCACCTCCATCTTCAAGGGTGAGGGCTCACTTTGGCAGGACCAGCAAAAGCGTCAGAAGAGGATATTTATGTTCTCGAGGGACTATAATATTGTCTTTGTCCATCTCCTCAATTCAAGTAGGCTGTCATCTACGAGGAACCTCTAATTTAAGTTTTATCAAGTTAGACGTTAGACTCATAAAACATATCATGCTATGTATATCACAGTGTAAACGGTTATAATCATAATCATACAATAATAATACTAGGTATAGGTTGTACTATGTATGGTGCTCTAAGGTTAAACCTGTATCTGTACATGATGTTAAGGGGTGGAAAGTTGAAATTGTTCTGTTTGATCGTACTACTCACCAGTTATAAAATATAAGAGGCTAGGCATCCCAGGAAGGCGGTTATGAGGAACGAGCAAAGAACTTTTGGAGCTTGAGCTAATAATTTGGCAAAACAGGTACTATTATGAAAAACAGACGTGCTCCTTGCGGCGGAAGTTCAACCTACAAACCTACACAACACAGTCTCCATGGAGGTTAGACAGAAAGGGATGAAATGAAAGTAGAATTCATCCCTATACGCATATTATACACATACACACCCACACACACGTACAGATACAGATGATAGTGATAGTCCAGGAGGGAGGAAACTTGCCTTCTTTCTCAAAGGCTGGTTCTCCCCTATTCCACACTGCGCCAAATATGAGTATGAGTAGAGCAACCAGCATCGAAGAAAGTATAGCAGGACTTTCTCCAACCATTTATCGGCTAATAGAGAGCGTCGAACGAGTCAGACGAGCAGTAAATCCCTGGCCACATTTCTTACCTTTCATGGGCGTCGTCGCTAGCATGATGTTTTGGGTGTTCTTCGAACATACCACGAAAGGTATTTATGAACACCCAGTTCTTGAGCATAAATGCAGTAAGCCATATTTACATATTTTAAGCCATAAATGGTCCAAAATTATAACTTTTGGTTTGCTTAGTAATTGTTCCAAATCCATGACGCCAAGATCAAGAGTAGCGCTCTTTCTCAGGAGAACTCTTAATAAATCGTAATTTTAAATCTGTAGAATTAGAGCACCTCCGAAACCGAGTACTTTTTACTTACAAATACTGTGGGATGGGCGAGGGTTAGTGGGAATGTATTATGCTGACATATAAATAACGGGTAAAACAAGGTGCGGAAGTGTAGAGAACGCGGGTGAGATTTTAATGTTTCTCTTCGTATATCCATTTTAGAATTGGATACGTTTAACATAATTCATGTAATCTATATGCTTCATCAACATAAGTGTCAGTGCCGGTGTAACGGACTTGATACAGAGTGATATAATGTAGGATGTACATGCATAATACATAAAATGAAAATACTAAGGAACCTGGTGTCTCAACTCGTAAGTTGGAGGTACTAAAAAATAATGGGTTACAGTTGTAATAATAAATAAAATCTGGGTGGGGGGATTTAAATATCTACCAGTGCCGTCGGTGGGACGGGGAATAAATAAAATATTATGTACTTAGTTGTAATAAATATGTTACTTTCTACCTCATAATAAAATAATATTAATATGCATACACGAATTCAAGTTCTGAAGGACAAGCTAATTATTTCCGAAGTGAAATACGGCTCGCGCTCAGTGTAGAGATGTACGGACATTTTTAATAATAATCACAACATATTCATCACGAAAAGAGAATTACTGGGCATCACAAGATCCTACTTTGAGTGTTCATCCTTCGGCGTATCCTTCTCCTCAGCTATACGTGGGAGGACTGCGGCCGGGGCCGAGGAATGCGTCGGTGGGCCCTCCACCAAAGACACGCTGACTGATACGGTGGACTGAGTCACCAGCCGACTTCCCTCTCCCGTACTGCTTGAGTGAGTCGACGAGATTCCGAGTTGTGGGGAGGAAATCGTGACCTTGGGAGCCGGATTGGTGCAGAGCGGAGAAATGGCCTTGGCCTCCCTCGAAATGGCCTGGTGTCGGTCAGGGCTCAGGGCCCGTCGCAGCAAAGGGGAGGCCGGCTCGGCCTTCTTAGCACGATTGAAGGGGGCCTTGGGACTGACGGACACGGCAAGCGGACTCGGAGACGGCGTCCGGGTCGGGGAAGAGGAAATGGGGGACGGGGACGGGGTTCGGGCCAGTGGACTTAAGGGATAATGTCCAACGGACTTCCGGCGGGGGGAGTGAAGCTTGTTAGAGGCGTGGTGATGATGGAGCTTGTGCTTGAGTCCATGGAGGCTGGAGGGACGTTGAAAATGAGCGTGACTTTCCGGGGAACTGGTCGGACTTGAGTTGGAGGTTGAGTGTGGGGACTCAGGTGGGGAAACAGAGGCCTGCTTAGCGTTCTCTACAGTTAGAGACTGGAAACTCCGACTGGGCGTCAGGGATGGGTTTCCAAGAGATAGGCGCAGTCCTGGCGCCTCAGTTGACGCCCGTTTGCTGCTCAGCGTCTTCAAAAATAGAGACTTGCGTCGTTTCTCGACAGTTTCCCGCTTGTTCTTCCTCCCTTTCATTGGAGATCGAACCATTTTAGATTGCCCTGGCTCCCGCCGTCTCCCACCAGCCCGAATGGACGTGTTCTCTAAAGGCGTTGCCCTAAGGGTAACCTGGTCTCCTCGGAGCAGTAGATGCATAACTTGGACGTGGAGGAGTCCTTGTGTCGACTCCCCATTCACCTGTGCCATCAATTAGAATATTATGTAAGAAAAAATTAAGAGTAAGCAAGGAAGAATATGCCTTTAAAGAACTCGACGCACCTGAGTTATGAGATCACCGGCTCGCAAGCCTGCTTCAAAAGCAGGGCTCCCCTCCGTTACATCCTTGACAAGGTGCTGAACAGTGTAGACGTTGCTATCTCCAAAATAGACCCTAATCGCCCGCATTGTAAAGCCAAACCCACGAGGGCCCTTTTTAATGATAATTGGCGGCTTGAGACTGTTGCAGAGGTCTCTGGATGGAGAGCTGTCCCGAGAACTAGCAGAACTCGAGCCGCCACCTGGAGATGCCGTCGGCTGCGGGGATGCCATAATGAAGGAAGAGTCTGTTGCATCTCCAGGGATTTGGAGGGATAGGCCGTAGGCGGACCGTGACTGCTTCATACTTGCAGCAGACGTGCCTGGAGAGGACTGGGACTTTTCTTTAGGAGTTGTGGAGGTTGGGGAACTGGGCTGCTTGGCTACGCCCGGCATCTGATTGTCAGGTATTGCAGAGATTGAGAACCTGGGCAAACAGTCCCTACCGCGCCGTCGGCGTTGAAGTTGTGGAGAGACGTCCTCACTAGACGACTCCAATGCACTCAGCTGTGAGACCAGCCTCCCGGCCAAGACCTTGTTCTCTTTCCCCGCGGAATGCGGGTCCGCCTCCTGGTCCATACTCGTATTTAGGACTGAGGGACTACTCGTTGTGTTATCCTTTGAGCCGTCACTCCCCGTCTCACTCGAGTCCAAGGACTCAACGCTCCCAATTTCACAGAGCTTCGTTTTGCTCTGGCTCTTCCGGTACTTTTGAGAACAGGAGGAGAACCCAAACTCATTGTCATCCGAAACCACGGCGTCTTCTCCGTCCAAGTCATGATGATACCGGTCCACTCGAGCTAGTTTAAAATTAAAGATTCATTACACTCCTGATTTGGACACTGACAATCGATAGCAATTAACGGCTTGAAATTCAAGCGACCACAAGATATAGACGTTCCCCCTAAACCTCAACACTCACTGTCAAAATAAGAGGTGTCCTCTTCATTGTCCAACTGAGGGACGAACTCCACCTTCTGCCTTAGCAGAGAATTCCAGTCCACTCCCATGAAGTATATATGCTCCTTCACTTCTTGGGACCCGCCGGTCCCCAAGCGATCTCGCGGATTTTGCTGGAGGAGTGCTGATATTATGTCCTTCGTCTCAAGAGCAACTGGCCATTCCTCATCATTTGGCCACTCAATGTCATCTGGCCATAGAGACGGATTTTTATTAGTTAGGGCCATAAAAGCGTAGTCGATAGCCAAATACAGAAGTTTCTGTTCGAGTCTCATACCATTAACCGTGTGCGCAAATAGTTCCTCCGGTGTTTCTCCGAAGAATGGAACGCAGCCAACAATAAATTCATAGAGAACAACGCCCATGGCCCACCAATCTACTGGTTTCCCGTATCCTTGCCGGAGAATTACTTCAGGTGCAATGTATTCAGGCGTCCCAAACACTTGCTTGTCCGAGAACTGACGAGTTTCTCGGTCAATAAAGCCCTCATATAGGTTTGTAGCCACTATGAATAAAGAGGAAAATGCATTATAAGCCCATTCCTCCTCCAAAACAAATATAGGCCTACATAGGTAAGCGTGTAATTTAGGATTTAGTACACATTTCTACACAAAATAATCTCCTTAGGATCAAAGTTGGGAACAAAGGGAATCCCCTGAGCTTAGTTTAACAGACATATAAAGACTTTTATTGGAGTTGTGGATAGAGGAGCCTCTCTCCATCAGCTCTCCTTAGTTTATTTCTCGAGAGTCGTAAATGCAAGAGGTGAAAGTTTTAGGAAGGGAGTGAGTGAGGGGGTAGGAGCATATTGGCAAAGGGCACGGAGAGTAACTCACACGACATAAGTCCCATTTTACTGAGGCCAAAATCAGTAAGTTTAATATGTCCGAGGGCAGTGATGAGGAGACTGTGGAATAAAAGAATAAAACTTAAACTTTGTGGTCCTAATTCAATAAGGGTGAAACTTACTTGTCAGGCTTGAGATCCCTATGAACGATTCCGTAGCTGTGGAGGTACTCCACTGCCAGCAGAGTCTCCGCAAAGTAGAACCTTGCCATATCACCCGGGAGCGGGCCCATGCTCTTCAAGAGCGTAGCACAGTCCCCGCCCTCAACGTACTCCATGACTAAGCACAAGTGTTTCTACAAAGATACCATTCCCGGTTTTTGATGGGTCTTTACTCTCAATTACCCAAAGCGCCGAGACTAGTATCTGCCCTTACCCTCGTCTCGAAAGTACAGTACATGCTGACCACGAAGGGATTGTCTGTAAAGCTCATAATGTCTCGCTCTGCAAAGACCTGATCCATCTGATTCCTCAAGATGAGGTTCTGCTTGTTAATTTTCTTGAGGGCAAATCTTTGGCGAGTCTCTCTGTGCCGAACCAGGTAGACTGCCCCGTAGGCTCCATTCGAAATTAACTTTACAATTTCGTAGTCTTGCTCCGAAGGGAGCTTGGCTCTAATCTCGTTCGCATCACTGCTCTCCTCCCCGGCCTTGAGCCCACCGCTTCCGCACCCACTCGAGCCTTCGCTTAGACTCTCCCCGCTCTGCGTCTGAGTGTTCAGCTCGTGCTGGAGCTCTGTTGACCAGAAAGTGATAAGTTGTGAGGGATTGGGGCATTAGAAGGGACGTAATTGAATTAGGTCAACACGCTTACCCGCTATGGGGTCCCGGTTCAGGCCCAGCTTGTTGATAATGTACTGCGGAATATCGGTCTTGACGCCCTGAGTCACTTTGGCCTGACCTTCAGCCTGCTCCAGCAAATGGTAGAACTCCTCGGGGTCAAACTCGAGGCACTCTAGGAGGCGGGCTGGACGGGAAACCATTAGTAGGAGTTTCTTAATGAGGCCTGTTAGGTGGGTTGCGGCCTCGGGGGACTTCTCCTTCGTCTCACTCAGCAGCCGCTCCAAGTTCTCGGACATCTCATAAAAATAGCGGCTTGAAATTAGTTTTTCCTCGGATTTGAGTAAACAGTCTCGTGCCATTTCAATGACTTGGTGGTGGACGAAGCGGGCTACGGCAATTGAGTCCGGGCTCAGCTTATCACAGCCACCAATACTTTCCAGGGTCTCGTTCTCCGTAATGAAAGTTTTTAGTTTCTCCTCCATTTGTTGTGTGGCCTAGAAGAGGAGAGAGCTGGTCAGTCAGCTAGCCTTCAAAATACTAACTAGAGCATAGTCGGCCCCTTCCGTGTTCCCGGGCCCTACATGAATCATGCAACCTTAGCCTACGTAGGTTGTCATACATGACACACAATATTGATTCTTCCATTGCTTATTAACAAGCTGAGAAGGGAAGGTTTTGTGGCCGGTCTACCCCAGGTCAGAATTAGGAGCCAAATGGATCTATGTATGTAGTTACTAGCTCCGTTTTCTTACCTTTGGAAACCGCTCTTTATACATTGTGTTCATCAGAACGATCTCATTTTCAATGACAGGAGATCGGATGGGACTGCTGTATAATCCAAAGGAAAAGAACGGATATTAGGCATAATTTAAGCGGAAGGTCTTCGGGGAAGGAGAGCCAATATTAATATCATCTCTACGTCTAAGAATAAGAAGGAATGCATTAGTAGAGCTTACTCTAATGTAGCAATGCATAGCCATGCCAAACTGTGAGCAGCGTGAAAGGATCGAAAGAAGTTCAATATTAATCACAACCTCCGCATCGTGTATCACCACTCATCATCCCCAATTTGGATCCGAATGACTTAAACATAGCTATAGACGCTAGCACGTAACCCAAGAACCCAAATAGTTGGTAGCCGGACGAGTTCCAATGCCATTACTACTACCTACCATTCAGTCCACGGACTAATGCACAGAAAGAATGAGTGTTCGTAAAAAAAAGTATGCAGTGAGGAGCGTCCTTGGATCTCTAGGTATCACAAAAGGAACGACCCAGCATGGCTAATCCAATGCGAAGAAAATTTGCGCAGAAGGGAATGCTAACAAAGCCCGGATAGGTTCCCAGTCCTAATTTCTATTGTGCACGCTCTATTGTTTATTACCGCGTTGATTTAGGGAAGCGATACATGCAATTGGTTTGTCCGTCTGTCTGTCTGTTCGACGACATCGAAACTGCCTGCTTCATGATTTCCCAGATAACTGTGTATAATATGAGCAAATCTGTTTCGCTTCGACACACCTACCTACGTTCTACCCGCATCATCTAAATCTAGTTCGCATACAACGAACCTCCGGCAACGCTTATGAGCATCCAAAATTTCGTCCACTTCATAACGACTTTCCTCTTAAATGGACTCAAATACTGGGAAGCAAAATAGTGAACATGGCTCTTTTCACCAGTCTTGACTAAACACATAATTATTTCCTGACTTGAACACATGATGCATTAATTGTACTCATTTACCTGTGCATTTACTCATCACTTGTATTGTTTGGAAAGTTTATCATCTGTGTCAGTCTGTTCGACTCATGCATGACATCCAGGTGTATGGTTTGGAGACTTTATCATCTGTTTCTCTGTTCGACTCATTTAACCATCGGAAGCCGGCTTATTAGCATTACTCTAACTGGTTAAACGCGGTGTCTATCAGTTTTTACTGTTTATTGTCAGCTCTGTTCAGAGCAAGAAGTTCAGAACAGGCAGAGTCCCGACAAAGTGGACATGAACTCTGGAGGAACGCGCTCTTAATTCCTGAGTTACGGATGAAACTCCAGGAGAAGCCTAATTAGCGAACACAGGAATGACAAGGAAGAAACAAGGAAGGAAGACGCAGGCTTTGTCTTGCAAAACGAGAGATATTTGGACGGCTCAAGAAAGTGGCGTCAAGAACAAAAGCACAATGTCGGACTATTAGTGAGAAGAGTGAGATGCCTTTGAAAATAAATTAAGAATGAGATACTACTCCTACAGATATATCTAATTGCATGTAATGCAGGGAAAATTACGCCGAATTGGTATTCACTTTGCATAGTTGCACATCTGCCAAGTGCCCCATCCAGGCATTTGCCCGGAATGCAGAGCCCTCATTCACCTTCACTGCTGCTCTCTACTTCCATGTCCCAAGCAGATTAGTAAGAAGAACAAACTGATCCAAAACTACAAACCTACTCTACAACTACTTAAGTAAGGCGGAGACTGACAATGAGCTAACTACGCTCGAATCACTAATTCCAGTCCTCAGAGAGTTCCGGAAGGACTCATTCATGGTGGTCCATGGTCTCATGGACAGGACTACTACTGGCTGGACTACGAGGTCAAGTTTAGGAGATATAGAAAGTTTTGGGCTTGGCAAACCTGAGGCTTCTGGAACGGGGTCTGAGAAGGGGCGACCTATGACCCTCTTCCTCCAAACTAGGATTGCTCTCATTGGAGGAGAAGTGGCGGGGAAGGGGGCAGGCCTTGTCTTCGGTCACGGCACTCGGCCCCGCACAACCGCCAGCCAATTGATGAAGTCTTTCTTGACTCGAGCACTGGGACTATAGGGACAAGGAAGGACTGTTCAACAATTTGCCCATCCTATAAGCTACAATGTAGCTGGAAGAGTTAGAGTTACTGTTTCCCGGAGAGGGACCACGCCTTTATCACTACAAACAGTCAGGGACAAGAGCAATTTACGGCTCCAGCTAAAACTGTCTGGCTTAATGGGTTTCCCGGAATTAATGTATCGGAGGAGAACTCTAGCCGCCTGTCATAAGCATGCCTAGAGCCCGAGTCGGCGGACTTACGGAAACTGTTGAGCTGCCCGGAGTCGTCCCATAGCCCGATGAAGGCAGGGAAGCCACGGACCATCTCCGCCCGTCTCCGGATCTCTTCACGGATGCAAATGCAAAGTGCTGACTCGGTGACATTCGTGGGCTGTCCAGAGGGCTCCCAACTGTAAAACATTAGTTTTAATTAGGGGGGAGTGGTATAAGGTGGAAGTAGGCTATTCCCAGCCCAAAAGTTAGTCCATCGTCCCACCCGTAATTCATCTCTACTGACAGGAAGGGCACAAGTGTGCCTGATCATGAACTTTTATCCTAGTTCACTTTTGAGGGCGGGGAGAAGTGGAGCGGAATGGAGTTCTTACCCGATACAGGGGAATGGCATCGAGGCGGTAGTGTGGGCGACGTGTTTGAAATGAGACTCTTCCTATGCTCTTGGACTCGGCTGCTCCGACGAGACAAGCATAGCTCCTTCTGCAAAGCACAAGGACCATGTATTTAAATAAACCCACAATCCAATCCAACTATCTTGAGTCAGGGGAAAGGCTGAGAGGGAATGACAGGGAAAAACAATTCAGGTCTCTCCGGAAAGAGGCCTCATTATCTTTCCCAGTCACCAAGTTAGCCGCAGACCCCTAACCGCACGGGGGGAGACATGGAGTACAGACTCAAACTTTGGTTCCTGGAAAGTACTCTCTATGTAGGGCAGAGAAAGGGAAAGAGTCCCTTTCCCCTTCCCCTGTTCAAGGAGACAAAGGCCCTCCTTGAAATTACGCTCGCGGAAGAGTGAAAGGCGTGAAGAAAGTACCTTGAAATGCATGAGAGAGGTGACAGAGGGGAGGGGGAGGGTCAGGTTCGGCCTCCCCTGCCGCAGTTTCGTGTCAGAAATGCTACGGGGGAGGCCTGAGCCGGCCGAGGTCGAGGGGGTCGCAGGTGGGACGGATGGGCCGGGTCGAACACCACTTCCGGCGCTCACTTCGGATCCAGCACATTTCCCTGGAGTCCCCTTCCCCGTGCCCGTGACTGGGTGACGACTCGGAGCCTCTGACTCCTCCTGCATGGAGCAACTATGGAAGAGGAATTGGAGGAACAAGTTAATAAGCGGCCCAACACTAACTATGGATCCGCCGGATCCTGAAGTACTGAGGGAGGACTACGGAGCGAAACAGGGACTGCCATCCTCATCACGACCATATCAATCACCTGCCAACTCAAACACTTCCCAATCATCTTAAGTCCACCTTTATGACGTAGTACTAGAAATAAGCGAACGTGGCCGGAGCCCAATCCCCACTAACCTTCTCTCAACTTTTTTGCACATACTTTTTAGGCAACTCTACGGCAAATGATTACTCTTTGTGAAGGAGCCTCTCGGAGAGACAGTTGGGGGATTCGTATCTTTCCACTGTTCTTTTTTTGGCAAGGAACCCAGGACCAGGACCATGGGTGCGGGTCTTGTTTGACTATAGACTAAGTATGCTCGCACATGTCCGGCTCCGACTGGGACTCTCTACTACTCATCCATCCGAACATAAGCCAATTTTAAGATAGTAATTACGCCTACACCTCCACGCCTGATATCTGATAAGAGATGAAGAGCCGAGCCCCTCTTCAGTCCAAATCAAACATTCATAATACGATTCGGGATTGGGAGTACATGACTCTGCGTCTATTCTGCTCATTCTCCCTTATTCTGCTATATACATATAGATAATGCTCCCATTTCCATCACGCTCTCTCAGAGCTCTTCCAAGATTTGATAGGGAGATTCTTCTGTTCACAGGTGTGACGGCCCTAGTAGTACGCACTGCTCAGTTCATCTCAACAACCTTCAACACATGAACCCTGACTGTCAGCGGATATTCGACTTGTGATAAAGGTAAAAGTGCGGTTTATCTACAGGTACAACCTGCCTAAGTGTTTCAATGCCTACGAGCTACACTTGAGTGGGAAGCATAATACTTGAACTTTGTTCTATTTATGGGAATCAACGTAACTAACGTAACTGAGCTGATGGCTGACATTCAAAGTTATTACTCTTCGAGTGAAATAGGAGAAAGTAATAGTATCGACCCTATACCCATAATTTGACAATCATTTCTGTTCTACAAAACAGAAAGCGGTACATATTGCTTGACTTGGCTTCACTCCCGTTCTGAGCCAGGAGTTCATGGCCTACCAAGTATGAACTCCCTAGGGCGTACTATGCTCGGATACCTCGCATGTCTGGATGCACGCGAGGCCTGCATCGCTGCTGTAGTTATTATGAATTTATACCTATTACCTACCTGCTATAACCTTGCATGCTCATTTGTGATCTACGGCAGACTAATGAAACTGGTAGTAATGTACGCCTCCTTCTCCTTTCATGAGCCTAGGAGAAAGCCATGACTGGCGAGGACAGGTAATTGATCTAGGTATAATTGCCTTACCCAGGATTCCGCCCACTCATGTAGACCTGAGGTCCGGAAGTCAGTTCTTATGATGTATGGGCCTTGTGAGAGGGAGCATGGTCCTGGCCAGAGCCAGGCTTGGGTCAATAGGGGTGTTGGGTGTCAGGGGACTTTGCAACATGGGCCAGCAGGTGGAAGTTAGAGAGAGAGGCCTAGTGCGGGCTGCTCGTGAATGTGAAATATGAGAAGTCCATTGTGTGGGTCAACTCACGAGAAACTGAGTGAGACTCTTAGAAAAACAAATAGGGAGTCCCCGTTCACTCTGGCACGGATGGGTGAATGAATAGGCTCTCAATTATTTGTTTACTCGGGACACGGACTGGCCTGGGACTCCCTTCTTCTCCTATGCCTAGGCAGGTAACTACAAGAACTACAAGAAAGCAAGAGCCCTTCTTCCTGGCTGCTGCAAGGAATATCCATCCTTTCCCCATTCTTTCTCTGCCTGCCCAGGAACAGCCCTGCGCCTTTCTCCTCACCTAGAAGCCCTCTCAAATCAAATGAGGAATATCCCATCGAAATCATGATCCATATAGTAGAAGGGCCCTCCATGCAGGGGACCAGTACCGACTCTTTGATACAGTTTAGAGTTCCCCCGAACCCGACTCCAGCCTTCCTCCTGGCTCCCAACCAAAACCAGCCTTCACTGGCTCCATCGATTTCTTAACTCGCGCAAGCCCCTCTCCTAAAGTACGGGAGGAACAGCAGGGCTCAAAATAGGACCATCTCATCATCATGAATCTATATATACGACCATCTCCTTACATCCCCATCCCTCATTCAGAAGGTACAATTTGGGCTCCCAACGACAACGATAGATCAGGACTCAGACTCATTGATAACTTTCCCCATAAAATCAAGTTCTACCTGAACTCCGGCTCCTGCAGCAAGAGTAAACAGGAATTGGAAAGATTAGGCGGAAGCGAGGAGCTCAAGGACTAATAAGTCCCATGAATGAATGGATTTGGGGAAACTTGTTTCCGGTTCACCCAGTCAGTCACATACATATCCCAACCTGGCGCCCACTCAGCCTACACATGAGTGGGCCTGGGTAACGGGACGAGTCTTGATAACTTGAAACGCCGTCCTCGTTCTAGGGCGCCGCACGTTCCGGTCCGGTCCAAGCCTCGGACCGGACCGGACCGTAGGGCAAAAGTATTCGACCGAAAGAGTCGGTCCGGTTCGGTCCGTCAAACACTCCCTAGAAATCGGAGGTCGAAAAACTTACTTCCAGTATTTTCATAAGGATAGACGCTTCGTCTGATTCCAATAGAAATGTTCTCTTGATTTTGACATTCTTTCAAACCGTCCTTAGCATTTTTAGCTCACAAGAAAGGTTTTGGCTAATTGAAAGTTCTTTTCCCCCAGACATTATTGTGAGATTTAGGAGTAATACTCGAACCAAAAACAACAATCCGGTCCGGTCCAAAGTCGGTCCGGTCCGTCATCTCGGATCGAACCAGAACGCGGACCGGAACGAAACTTTCGGTCTTTAAATATCGCCGGACCGGACCGAACCGTGGACCGGACCGAACCGTAGACCGGACCGAACCGTGGACCGGACCGAACCGTGGACCGGACCGACCGTATGGACCGGATCATGCGGAGCCCTACCACGTTCAATTAGTCCACATTTCCAAGTCGTAAGACATTAATCGAGTAGGAGGGGACACGGGATCCATTATGATTGGTCAAGCGACAATGTGGGTCAAAACAATTAGAACGAAGATCCCGTATTGTGCTGGAACCTCGCCTTGTCAGTCGGCAAGACAGTCCCGTCATTCCGATCCATTTCTTTCTCCAGTCATGGACCTTGAAGTGTGCTAAGGAGGCCCCGTCATTATTCTCTCAGAACGCAGAGCGATTCCTGATCCCTCCTTCCTTAGCATTCCCGTGGGATACTTCGGAAATGTCAAGGAGGTGAGGTTGAGCAAGGAGAGTCATAGAAAACTGATTATTATCTTCCTCCAAACACGCTCTAAATATAAGCCGTTCAAGAACGGAGTCCGAAAGTAGCTGCGCATGTGCAGAGTCAGGTTATCAATTGTTCCTAATAATTGTATTCGCGAGTATATGTATTTAATACTACTTATAGCAAAAGGTGGTTGATTTCAGGGATGTCATTCCCTTTATATGTCTCTACCATCATAGAAGTGTGGTGGTCGTTGGCAAATTGCATGGGAGTTAATTCGTACTTTTTGACCGGAAGTAGTTAACGTACAGGAATAACCATCAATAGTGAAGATGGCTGGCATAGGCACTAATCTTTACTTTAGCCGGGGAGAGAATGAATAAACATGGAACCGTTCGAAAGATAAGCAGGGCTCGGTCCGATGGACGGTCTTACATACGGACACCAGCGTCCTTATAAAGAAAGCTCCGCTACTTAGTAAATGGATAATGGGCCATCCATGTCATGCCAGAAGATGAGAATCAGGAGAGAGATAACTCAAATTGTTTTTTATCTGTTTCAATCAATAAGTCCACATCAACATGAGACGAGGATCTAAAGATGAAGACGCCCCCGCCTGCTGCTCCTCGAGTAAGACCCAAGGAAATACGAAATGCTCTTGTAATCTCCTTTATGCCACTTTTTGCAAACATACGGCTCAGATTCCTAAACAGGTTAAAAAAGAATGGGGACTTGAGAGTCCCATATAAAAACGTGGTAGGGTAAGGTCTCAAGTTACGGTTCGTGCTTTACTAAAGGTCAAATATCTCAGGAACCACTTCACCTTGCGAGGTCATTTGATGCTTTCAGGCGTAAATGAAGCTTGCCAAGATAACAGCCACTTCACACGTCATAATGAATGACCGTTAGTTCATTTAAGGAAACAGTTGGGTATGTCGGTCTGTCCGATTGGAAAAGGTACACGGGTCAATGTTTTACCGAATTTTCTTCCGGAACTTATTAGTTACAGGTAGCTTAAGTTCACTATTATCTTAAGTTGTCAAAACGCGTAATGTTTATTTTATACCAAAAGGAATTATGGGATGATCCGGGTGTCCGTCCGTCTGTCACACCCCAAACTGCTCCGTATAGGTCATATCGTCATATGTAATTGAGCATATAATAAGACAATTTCTGCTTCACTTCGACGCAGTTGTTCTACCCGCACCTACTAAGACGAATATCATACAACAGAATTTTTACAACGCTTAACAAGATGCAATTTATCGCTCACTCCGTGCCTTCTTTCATCGTATTTGCGGTCAAGGCCTGGGGAGCCAAATCTTTAGGCTTGCATTTTTAGCTCAGGAAGAAGCTTTGGTACCATATGGTACCGTATATCCATGTACCACCCCTTGGGGGCCACAGATCCCCGGAAATAGAATTCCAAATTGTCAAGCCGGATCAAGTTCATACTGCGCGTGTATTCTTACTAGTAATGTGCGGTAAGCCTTTGGTACCATGTGGTACCAGGAGTCTACCTTACGCTTGTAAAAAGCATGTCCGAATGTCTTAACTCAAAATCATATTCGGCAGGGGGCTGCCCACAATAGGGCATATGTGTATGTCGTACCATGTGTGTGGTACCATATGGTACCAGCAGTCCACCTTACGCTAGTAGATAGCATATACGATCAATTTAGTGTTGGTATTACGTCAAATTTATATTCGGCAGGGGAGCTGCCCCCTAAGGGGCATATGCATATGTGGTACCATGTGGTCCCAGGAGTCCACCTTACGCTTTTAGAAAGCATAAGTATAGAAATAATTTGGTGCTCGTCTTGCCTCAAAATTATGTTCCACGGTGGGGCTGCCCCCCGAGGGTCATATGCATATGTGGTACCTTACGGTACCAGGAGTCACCTTGGTTTGGAAAATGCATATACCTAGGTACAAATAATATGGTGTAGGTCCTGCCTCAAAGTTAAGTTCTGGAGGGGGGCTGCATGTGGTACCATATGATACCAGAGCACCACCTGATACTTAGGAATGGTGTACAGGAAATATGACATATGAAGACATAACAAAATTTGGTTGCCATGGTTATCAAAATTTTATATTATATATTTTTTTGTTTTTGGTGTTATTGCTATTATATTTTTAATCGTGACGACATATATGAATGAAACTCGCCATACACAGAAAATATAAGAGGCCAGGATGTGCTTCATCCACAGTGAAAGGGTTAACGTGCCTGAGAGTATATAAATCGTGCCTGAAAATATCCTAACCTAACTAAATGTTGCTTAATCCACCCTAATTTTCAAAAGATTTTTCAAAAACCGACACGAAATGGAGTTATGATTAAACAACGGTTAGTTCGGTTAGGTCGCATGTAATTCTTACTTCGGGTACGTTATAACCATGTCCCATATGCATTGGTCAGTCCAGTTCACAATGGCCAATACAAGAACAAGAGTGGCTAGTAACTTGCTGTATTTATGTAAGCGTGATGGCAATAAATCTGCATTGACTAAATGCGAAAAGTTGTTGGCTGCTATACCCTTTCTATTGGCCATAGTAGTGCAGTCTGAGTCAGCAAAATCGTCTACACAGGGAGGACGAATAAATAATTTTTTTGTTCTACCCCCAATCCATACCCCATGTAGTTTCGCATTTTGGGATTGGCAAACCTCAGTAGGATGAACTTAGCTTTCTTTCAAAACTAGTGAAAGAATTCACGCAATGTTTAGAGTACTGCTACTGTAAATAAGTAAAATCCACGTGAGAAGTGTGTAATAGATATTAATTAGGAGTTGACGTAGAGATATGAGCGCAGCGGCGTCAATGCCTTCGTCAATGTACATGTACATACCCTACGAAGTTCAGATGGCATGGGTCTGTTCTGTACAGACCCCTTGATCGGGCCAGCAGCGGTCTAAGTACGTACTATATTAAACAACCTTCTAAAAATACATGCAAATAAATATGAAGGTAAAAGGGTCTGTACAATCAGACAACTTTGACTCAAAAATTTTCTTGCGCTTCGCACAATTCGGTAATTTTCATAAACAATGTCAGCTACCGAGTGGAAATTGAATAGATAGAATTTAGTACAAGTTCTCACTATTCTGCACCTGCACTGCATTGTACAATCAAAATCAGATGTGCATGACTAAAATAATTTCTTGCAATTGACCAAAAGGAAAATTACTATCTAGGGTAGTACAAAGACAAGTATGCCTTTTACAAAAATTGAATGCGTTTCTTATGATCTGTACAACCCAGTTTTCTGTGAACACGGTGCCTTCGATTTCAAAATTTTATTTCTCTTCGAGCATAATGTTATACTACTACTTCATAATACAGTTTTCTGTATAATACAGCGTCTTCGATTTCCAACTTTTTTGGCGCCTTGCATTTCAAAAATTTATACAATAGAATTTTCTGTGCAATCAACCTGGGTAGAATTCAAATTTTTCTTCCGCTTCGCGGACAGGTTATATTTATTCTACAATACACTTTTCTGTACAATCAAACGGCTTAGAATTGAAATTTTTCCTGCGCTTCGCGCAAAGGTAAAATCTATTCTACAATAGTTTTATGTGAAATCAAATGCAGCACTTACCATGTATATATTATATGTATTATGTATATTTTATTTATTTTTTACGAAATCAACTTCTATTTATTTTCGACTGTTACGTCAACTTCTATTTTTGTCCACACATATTTATCGAATAAAAGCGAAATAGCTGATGGGTTTTGTATTTCTATTGTATAAAAAAATTATATTAAAAAAGTGTACATACCCTTTTCAAAAACTCTGGTACATAGCCCTGGAACTTTCTGAACCTTACTTATGTCTGAGTAGAACTGAAGTTATTAACTAGTTTTGGTTTTGACCTATGTATATTTGCCAATTGAGTGTACGCTGTACCCTGTACCTTATTGCTCTACACGCTGGTGATTTCGTTGTGTTATGCGTTTTGTCACTGCCCTCTTCACACTTTCAATTCCGACCATAAAGTTACTCCGCCGCCGAATCCCAACTGGAAAAAAGAAGGAAGAAAGAAGAGAGGAAGCGGAAAGGAGGAGAGAGAAAAAAGAAAGAGAAAAGAAAAGATAAATTGTAGAAATTGTATTGTATAGTAAACTAGCACGTTTCCCGATCTTACGATCCGGGGGTAATGGGCGGAAACTCGAGAGACCGAATTCTTCGGTTACCTGGACTCTTCGGGTACCGTTTTGCTTGTTATAACCCGATCCGACTACTATTGCCTCAAGGAAATCGAATTCGGGACCGCCGACACAACTGGGCCCGTTCAAACCCGATCCGACCATTATTGTCTCAAAGAAATCGAATTCGGGCATGTCGGCGCCAGGAACCTGCCCAAAACCTACCTAACCTACCGAAAAGTTTCCGAACCTAACCTAACTTAAACTCAATGTTTCCGGAAAATTTCCAAACCTAACCTAACCTATAATCAATGTGTCCGATAAGTTTCCGAGAGTTTCCGATCCTAACCTAACTTAAAATCAACGTTTCAGGAAAGTCTCCGAAAGTTTCCGAACCTAACCTAACTTAAAATTAGTGTTTCCAGAAAGTTCCCGAACCTAAATCAACTCAAAATGATTAGTCAAAGTTCATGAAGCTCCCTTGTTAAGTCCTGATTTATAATTCGGCTTTTGTGAATAGTCATGATTTTATTTGCACTTTAATTGGCCATATTTAATTCAA
>JAQFZY010000405.1:0-29476 GCA_034696285.1 Hypogastrura burkilli
AACGGGAAATATCAATTTCTGGGCCAAAAATAACCTACAATTGGTACTTTACAGTAGATTCAGGCAGTGCGGTTGTCAATTTTGAGTTATATTGAGAGAATCTCGAATTTTTATCAAGTCGTACAAAACAACCCCAGTGCCACTTTTGATCGGCTAGAATTTTTAGCTCAGGAGAAAATGATACGTTTTCAGGAAAACACAAGAAAGGTTTAGGACAAAATGTGTCATTGTCAGGAATAATAATAAACATCCGTTAAAATTCATAAATCGTGCTTTATAATAGGCTAACCAAATTAAATGTTGCCCGTTAGGTTGGATTAAGCAACATTTGGTTATGTTAAGTCGTATGTAATTCTTACTTTGGCTACGTTGAAACCTAACATAATTTAAATAAATTAACTTACTAAATAAATACATTAAAATTAAAATACATTTAGAAAAGTGCGCACTAGAAAGAAAGAAAAAAGTCTAATCAATCCCGGGTTTTCACATTGTGAATGTAATTGTATTTACATTTACAATTGAATTGGGAGACATGAATTAAGAGAATTACTGTTGCTAAGGATAACGCCGAACGCGAACGCCGATGAAGTGCCCTTGATGCTGGGAATGAGAATTCCCTATGTCAACGTGCGTTAGGAAAAAGGCCGCAGATGGGTGACTAAAATTCCAGATATCTCAGGACCCCTTTGACCTACAGAGGTTAAATTAAGTTTGTTTGAAAGGAATTTGTGCATGCCCTAGAACAATCTCAATTTCCAAAAGCCCTAAGTGCATTGGAAGTGGGTTAAATTAGACGCGTTGAAGTTGTTTTTTAGAGCGGATTTAGGGTACTAGGAATGAAAATGATGACCCGTTAGTTTGATTCGCATAATGAACACTGCATTTACCAATTGTTATGCATCTATGTATAATTTTTGACTCACATTGAGCCGTTTTGTCGTAAAATGCTCGTCGGACATTTGGAGACTGAGGGAAATGCATATCCTACGGGACTTAATACGGATAATTCACTTACCTGTTGTCAAGGATGAAAAAGTTCAGGGAAAACAAATAAACCGAGAGGAGGATTTGAACTTATGAACTAAAACATTGTCACATTTATTTCTGAAAAGGTAAAACAAATTGCTAAAAAGGTAACATTTTTCCCAAAAAGGCAGCATTCAAACAAAAAAAAGTCTTATGGGTCTTGTCTGTCTGTCTTTTTCGGTCGGTCACAAAACATGAGACCAGCGCCAGCCTCATATTAAAATGAACGTACATTGCAGGTGTCATGCTGCGAGTGAGAAGCACAGGGCCGTAGCGTCAAATTTTGGGGCCTGGTACATTTTTAAACCTGGGGCCGTTGAAGTTTGGTAATATATTGTTGTGTGTGAGAATCAACATAACGACTAGTTAAACCAACAGATACACAGAATCGTTATTAGAGCTGCTAATTTGCTAAATCTTGACTCAATCTCACTAGTTAATATCAACTCTTCAGAAGTTAAATTCAAATTTTCTTCAGGTATGATAAATCTCTTTAAATAAACCGCATCCTAAAACTTCTCACTAGTGATTGCAATCCCGGGATTTCGGGATCCCAGGATCCCGATGGTTATGACCGGGATTAGAATCCCGGGATTGTCTTCCGGGATCCCTGGATTGAGAAGTGGGATTTTCGGACCCAAAACTATAAATGTTGTACCAATTTTAGGTAAAACAGGTGTATGCATATTATTTTTTCTCAGAAAATGTGCAGGCTTTTTTGGCTACTTCTCTAATCTGACCCTATTCTGAACGGAAATAGATAGTAATTAGTGCTATAAAAGGTATATACCTAACCCAATAAGTGAACTGAGAGCCCTTGTATTCAAATACTATTTTAAAAATAAGTATACATAGACCCTTTGGTCCTTCCATTGATAAATCCCCAAACCCATTACGTAGCGCCCAAAGAAAATATAATTAGATTGTAGAATTTAGATTGTTGACTATTTTAAATGTTGTACAAGGAGGTGGTCTGATTTTGTCAACGTTCACTACAGAGTTAAAAAATATTTATTTTACTGAACACTATCTATTAGGAAAAATGTAGCAAGTACGAATTAAATTAAAGACAACCTGCTCGGTATTAGGGAAATTCTGATTTCAGTGTCTAAATATAATTGTTTTCCGAAATTCTGTACATTCAGAATCCCGGGGTTGAAATCCCGGGATCCCGGGATTCGTCCAGACGTCGGGATTCAATCCCGGGATTGAGAATCGCCCGGGATCGCAATCATTACTTCTCACCTTGTAGTCTCTTTTTATCTAATCTCGTACTTCGGTTGTTTATACAGCCATACTACTTTTCGAACCAATATTTTTGCGACCAGACTACTCGCTACACTATGTCGGTTATAAAGCCTGCTTTTCGAAACTCTCGCATCAAAACAAGTAATTCTAGTTTACTGCGTGTCATTACGAGATTTGAATATTCCCACTGGAGGTTTACGATGCCAAGTTTCAACTATAAATTATTACAGCAAGTAACAGGTTGAAGTCAAACAGTAACAGGCAACCTTGAGGTTAGCCATTTGCCAATAGGAATTAGTAGCCAGTGAACTGCTGAAGGGTATATATTTGCATGTTGGTAAATGTTCTATATCGGACCGAGCAGTACGTTCGCGTGAGAAACCCGTTTTGCAGCATTTATTCCAACAAGTTTTATGGAGTGAATTTTTATCACCATTATGGAGCATAAAGTGCACAGCAAGATTAAGGAAATTGTGTTCCCAATTCTAACGTTTTCTGATTGTTTATCATAAACATGGTTGAGATAGAGGTTTGAGGTACCTAGCATCTCCAGATTTTCCAAAGTTTTAAAGTAACATTCACACACATTTATACATACAAAAGCCTTATGGAGATAACCGTTCAGCCTTGTTGCATGCTCCATAGGCTGAGGAAATATTGCATTTGGAACAGGGGTGTATCTAGCTTTGGCTTTCGGGCATTTTTTTTTATTTGATCCCTTGAAAAGTATCAATTCCGAATGTTTTCTGCCTCAAAAGTGTAAATAGGACCAGAAAGCTTTGGCAGATGGAGCAAAAGGCGTAAAATTAGCAGTTTGAATGTAGAAAAGCGTACATTTTGAGAGTAAATTTTTGGAGCATCAGGAGAGCTACCAGCGTCGGATGGACTTCTGGTAACCTAAAAAACGATAATAATTCATACAGGTATTTTTTATACCAATTTTTGTGTAGGGAGATAGCATTTCTTACTTATAATGTAGACAACGTTACATGAGAATGTCAAAGACTGTCTAGCAAAATATCTTAACAAAAGATTCATCGTGTTTCTTTTCCTCTAAGACTACTTCAGGTGGTTAAAGGCCCGTGACACACTTTCAACAATGTTTTGAGCCTGTCATCCAGAAATCAGAGGTAAGACTCCTATCCAATATATTTACTAGAAAGGTAAAGTTGCATAAATAAAGCATTCCAATCTACTTTAGCCAAGTAAAAAAAAAGATTGTTTAAAGAGAGGGTACTCCTCTGTTGTTACTACTTTCTGTTTCTGCATAACAACAGATTAATAAAATCCTCTATCGTAATGTCATTTTTGTTTTTATTTTTGAAAAATTATTCCCGATTACATCAAGTGTAACACCAGAGCGGAATCCTGTGTACCACCTCGTACCACTGTTCCTACGGTACTGGAGAAGCAATAGCGACGCGCGTTTCACAATAAAGCAAGTTATTTCTTAATCCATCGGGCGCGGGCGTCCCACGTATGTGCGTGGCTTTTGCGTGAAACAAGTATCGTTGTATTGTTCTATTCTGTAGCACGATTAAACGCATGTAGAAATGGCTAAAGTGCATTTCTATAGAGGAATAATCTCAACCACAGAGTTCTGAATTAGGTGGCTAGGGCCGGTTTAGTTCGGCCGGGGCCCCGGCCCGAACCAACTAATTCAGAACTCTGTGATCCCAACCTTCCAGTAGAACATGGCCCATATGTAAACTCAAATTACACTACGCACAGTACCAAAAAAGTTTAGACCGTGCATCAGTTATATTTAAACTCGAACTAGGTAAAGCACAATATTATATGGCATTTGCAAGTAACAGACTGTTCAAGCTAAGAATCAAAATTTAAAAGCCTGGAATCTGAGCACGATTTTTTGTCTTTCTTATATCTAAACAGCTTTAATTTTTGTAAAAACAACAGTTCACCTTTGTGTTACGTTAAAGTGTCAGTTTCCAAGCCCTATGCTTAATTTCATTTTTTGGTCAGTTGCATCTTTTGGTCCCAAGCTGCTGAAAGCAGGTTTTAGACCAAAAGGTCTTATGGGATGGTCTTAATGTCAGTACGTCTGTCTGTCTGTCACACCCCAAACCTCTCAGTAGAGTTCATATGTAAATGAGCATAATAAGACAATTCGCTTCGACGCGATCGTTCTGCCCGCTCCTACTAAGGCCGGTTATCACATAACGGAATTTTTAAAACGCTTAACAAGATGCAAGTTATCGCTCACTCCATGCCTGGTTTCCTCGTATTTGCTGCCAAGTCTTGAGAAGCAAAATAGTTAACATGGCTCTTTTCACGGGTCGCGCGGCTAAGCGTTGAACCATTTTCCAATTGAAGGTCTTATATGCCATTAAAGCATCAAAGCATGTATCGGTCGGATCAAGTACACTAACATGAATTATATCTAAACTTGAAGTAAACAACGCATAGTATATAATTTTGATCGATCATCACTTCTATATAAACTCGAACTACGCGAAGCAAATTATACAAAAACTTTTTAAAAAAAAGATCAATGAAGCATCTTTCAAATATTCAAACAGAACCGAATGTCGTAAATGTTTTAATCTGGCTTTATGGCTGCTTCTGAGAAGCAAAACTGTACACATGACTCCACTCATGTGGTGGACTAAGTACTTCTTATTCTTAAAAACTCAGTACCTTAGACCGTAACTTTAGAACGTAATGTTATTTGTAAACTCGAATTAAACAACACACTAAGCATCAGTTGTATATAAACTCGAGCGACTTGAAGCGCAATATAAAACTATATTTAAAAGTAGCTAACTTACAAAACGTATTTCAAACTTCTGAAACACTCATGTTTGTGGCCCTTTTATCAGATTTATTTCGTAAACTCAAATTACACGACACAGTAGACCAAGCATCACGTGTATATAAACTTATGGTGAATAGCATCACGTGTACATAAGCTTATGGTGAATAAACTCAGAGTGGACAGTGTGCAGTTTAGAGCATCACTTGTATGGAAACTTCAATTACGTGAAGAGTCATATCAGAACACTTTCGAAGAAAAAATGTCAATGCAGCACCTTGAAAATTTCCTTTCCTTCATATATCTGGTTGAACATCAATTATATGTAAACTCAAAGTACACAGCGCATTGTATTTGATTTAAATCGAGCTCCTTTTGAATATATATGTATAAACTCGAGCTACGTGAAGCACATTATCATATGGCATTCGAAAGTAACTAACTGATGGCGCGAAGCTAGAAAATTTGAAAGACTGACTGGAGTCTGAGAAAGTTGCTTTCCCTTATCTGAACAACTTTAGTTGATCTGTTGATCACATGGAAGCACTACACGGTTATTTTTTTCTGAATTTCTTTTCCTCTGCTTATACCTTTTGGTCCCAAGCTGCTGAAAGCAGGATTCCTGAATGTGTAATATTTTTGCCAGCTCAAAAATACTTCCCCATTTTTATCCAATGACACGTTCAAGGGGTTTGCGGATAATAAGTGATATTTTATAGAAATATCGAGTTTGGGCTTTGGAATATTTTGTCTGAAAGTGCATCTTTTCGAGTAATTGTGCATTAGCTAAAAGATTCAGAACGGTCTTAAGTACGGTTGCAAAGTATCAGAAAATCGAAACAGTACAGAAGAGGCTTATTAGTGTTAGGGAGGGACCAACTTTGAATTAATTTAATTCACGCTTACACATTGATTTTGGAAGCGCACACAACTACGGATGAATGCGGTACACAATTGATGCAGAACTAGAAAGTCTTGGCCCACTACTAATTTGAAAATTGAATTATATTTGGTCTCAGCAGCCAACCTTTCTACTGTCTTGGATACCATATCCTACCTGCGGCCTACAGTTACAGGCTTGGCTTCCGGAATCTGATCCATGGACTATATTGGAAAGAGGAGCATGTTTAACCCAAGAGATAACGTCTGAGCCTGTATCCCCGGATTTCCTCCAACTCAGCCTGACAATACAATGTAGGAATTCCATACTTTTGCCCGCAGAAACTTGGACTCATTGTACTTTTACCGAGAGAGGAGATAGTGGGGAAAGGCAGCAGGAGGGGGCTGACTCCTCCGTGAAAACTTGATGACATGAATAAAAAAGCAGGACAAGGTTCTGGAGAATGAATGTAAGTAGTGCAGATGCAGAGGCTCTTCAGAATGCCGTATTCCGTAGGTACATGGGAGAGGTAGCTTAGGCTGAAGAGGGAAGGAAACGCATACGCGGAAACAGACTACGGCATGACTTTCACATGAACCCGAATCCCCGAGCGGGACTCCAGAGTCCGACCTTAAAAGTATCGATCCGGTCCTCCGCATAGTAGAACACACGCTAGTCCCGTTACTCCGCTCCAATACTTTTGTTTTCTTTTGTACCGGATACTAGTTTAACTAAGGCTAAGGAATTTGGTAGTCTTAGGAATGAGGACTGGGACGGTTTTAGGATGGGCCTAGGTCCGGTCTGTCTCGTCCACTCCGCCCTGTGGACACTACTAGCCTGCTTCCTCTTCCTCCATTACGGAGGGACTTGGGCTCAACGAACAGGAGGCAGTCAAGAGTAAGTACTACTTTAGAGAATTCTGCTACTTCCGCCGCTAACTTCATTGAGCAATATATTGTGTAAAAATTTAGAAAAAGAGCTGGCACGTTCCAGCGACATGGGGAGTCCCTATTTAAGTATAGTAATCACATCACGAAATACCAGGAGCTCCAAGACGTAAGTTACTGGCCACAGACGGGTAAAGGTCAACAATAAGCCCTTTAGCCTTCTCATTAATCGCATTTCAGAGCTTCTCAAAGATGGGAACGGGGATAGATGACATTAATATTGAGTCACTGTTCAGTGAGATTGCTGGGAAAGTTAACGAAAGCCTTCAACAAAGAGTAGATGCTATTAAGGTTTGCTCAGTTTCAGTTTGAGTACGGGTTAGTTTGGGGGATCCAGGACTCCTAAATGAGTCTCTTTGGTTCGACGTTTTAGAAAACAGTGGTGGACGCGGAGCCGATGGCGATGGGCTACTACAGTTCGGACAGGCCGCCTGATCGGAAGCCCAAGAGCTACTATAGTGCAAAACGTATTGTTCCTCCGAGCCCAGAACCGCCACCAGAGACGAAGGACCAAAGCGGAGAGGCCGCTCCCGCCGAGGAGGAGGAGGAGCTAGACGAGGAAGAAGAGAAGAAGAAATGGAAGTTTCCCGTAGAAATGCTCCTCAGTCGGAACCAACACTTCAAGACCGAAGTTAACATGACCTATAGCTCAGTCCATGTGCCCACAAGTGTTTACGAGCTGGGTGAGGGAGGGAGTTGGGTTTAGAAAGTATTGGGGCTCTTGAGTTTAGTAGAAGTTTCAAAGATCATTTTCCTTCCAGATCCGTACTTACTTGATGCTTTAGTCTGGTCCTCCGACCTAGACGGAAGATTTGAGAGCAATTATAAGACTAACCCAACCCTAGGTTGGCAGTACTTTGGAAGCTCAACTGGGTTCTTGAGACAGTATCCAGGTAGGCTGGACCACCGTTTGAACCTGATAATAAAGTAAGCCGGACATAATTTAGACTTCCAATCCTCTTTCCACAGCAATTAAATGGCCAAGGGACAATAAAAAGAAGAATGACCCAGACCTCTACGACTGCCGGGTCCGCCCATGGTACACCGCCTCGGCCACGAGTCCCAAGAACCTGCTCATCCTTCAGGACGTCTCCGGCTCAATGACAGGGATGAGGCGGAAAATTGCGGCTGCAGTAGTTAGCACTATCCTGGACACGCTCACCGAGAATGACTACGTTAACGTCTTCAACTTCTCGGAGGAGACTACGGCCTTGGTCCCTTGCTTCAATGCGACAGGGACCCCGACCTTGGTTCAGGTACGCAAGCAGAATTGTACTAGGTCCAGTTTGGAAATTGGAATTACAAAGGACTCTTGACTTTGGTACACTTTCAGGCCAACCTGTATAACGTCCAGGAGTTCAAGGTTGCTCTGCGTCAGCGCCAGACTCAAGGGATGGCAGACTTTGACGAGGCCCTCAACAAAGCCTATGATACTTTACGCGACGTAAGAGTTGGAACCTTCCTGCCTACTATATTCGCAGGAATATAAATTGCGCTAAATGTTAACTTCCTTGTCCTTGTGCAGCAAAGGGCGGAGAGTGAGAGTGCAGATTGTAACCAAGCCATAATGCTCATTAGTGACGGAGCGCCTTATTATTTCCAAGACCTTTTTAATAAACGAAATCCAGACAAAAGGATTAGACTATTCACTTACTTGGTAGGAAGAGAAGTGACTGACTACACGGAAATCCAGTGGATGGCCTGCTATAACCAAGGTAGGGACGTCGAAGCTCTCCAAAAATTGAACACTAAATTCACCTTTGGATTGTGCCAGGGTACTTTGTCCATGTGAGTACGCTTGGGGAGGTGCAGGAACAGGTGCTCAAGTATATTGACGTCATGGCGAGGCCGCTAGTAATGAGCAAGGAGCATCATCTCATGGACGTAATGTGGACGCCAGTATATGCTGACATGGACGTAAGCCTTGAGCTCATCACCAAAGCCACCAAAGATTATTCTGTTCCACAATGAATCTAAATTATAGGAAGTTGTGGAGTCAGAATGGCGCTGGACTGAGATGTTACGGGAGCAGCAGAAAGTGAGAAGTGACCGCTACAAGTGGTTCTACCAAAACGTTGTCGAGAACAACAAGAGGAAGGGTGCTAACAAGACGGGAGTCTCGGCCTTTTCCGACGGCGGGAAGCCGGGCTCCAAACCTGATGAGCTCAAGCTTGCCCTCCATAAGGTCAAGAGCTTTCTGGACTACGAGAAAACTAATATTAGTCAGAGCAAGATCCGGAGCATGCTGGCGGAGAAGGAACGGCAAGTCCGGGTAAGACCTTCATTTGAACCAAACTGCGAGGACCATCCACAGTAGAAGTAGCGTTTCCTTGAATTCCTCTCAAGTTATTAGAGTCTGCCTTTCTATTCCAACAAAAGATTGGTCAATACCTACGCTTCCGTTTTCTGTGCAAACTTTATACAAGTAGGACCGTGCTATCTACTTCTGAGTAGTACTTCCGTTAGAACTTACACATATGCTTGCCGGTAACTAAATTCGAGATCTTATTAGGGCGGTGCTCCACGAACCCCACCACTCACTACAAAGTTGCTAAGCAAAATGCTTGTTGAGGTTAGTAGTGTGTGATACTTGTCTTGCAGCTTCCTTACTTGCTTTCCAAAGGCCTTTATCTGGTTGGTTCGGGAGTTACTGTACTTTTTCTAAACTATCTCACAGGTTCCTTGTCCCTCCCTCCCACAGTATGTGTAATGTGTATGCAGAACGATTGAGCTCAAACTTCGCTTAAAGCATGGCGTGAACCCGCTCTTCTTCAAATTAGTAGTTGACTAAGACCCAACATCAAATGAGCCCCTTCAAAGACTTTTTGATTTTTCAGGTAAACAAGCATATTTATAGTCGATTCGAAGTGCGGAAGCGATTTGTAGTGTCAGCAAGTTACCCCGTGTTCGACACCCGTAACTTTAGCAATAGTAGTGGGAAAGTAAGTTGAGCAGGATTCCAACTATGCTTCCCGGCTCTCAATGTTCCTAATGCTTAGAATTGTGCAGGAGGAAAGAATTGCCAACTTTCTGGGGGTAGTCGGAACGGACGTTTCGATTGACGAATTGAAACAACTGACGCTCCCACATAGGCTGGGGGTGAACGCCTACGCCTTTGCCATAACAAACAACGGACATATTGTATTCCATCCAGACTTTAGACCATTGGTAAGTAGGCAGGCGGGGTCAAGGTTTGAGCATCCTAACAGTTGGGCCTAACCACAGGTTTCCTTTGGCAGTATAAAGATGCAATATTGAAAGCGAGCTACAATGCATTGGATCTAATGGACGTGGAGCTCATCCATGAGGACGGATTGTACCGAAATAATAACAGTGAGCTGTTGCAGGTAAGGACAGAGACCATTTTATGTTTACAGGAAGGCCTTTCATAAGGACACGCTTCTGACTTCTGCTGACTCTAGATGAGAATGGATATGCTTGACAAGGAGGACCACCTTCCGAGCCCTCCTCGACTCCTAACCGTTCGTCTGCATCGGGACAAATTCGTAATTCCTTTTCTTTTTAAAGAGGCCTAAATTGAAACTTTATTGTGAATTTGCTCACTTCTCTGCCCTAAAATCTGAATGCAGAGACGAGTGGCAGTCCGAACCTCAGCCTACACCTTTGGGAAGATCCCAAACACACTGTACACCCTTGGGCTCCAAGTCCCTGTAAACTCGACTCGGTTTCAGGGCGAAATTGAACTGTCTCTCCTCTGGAGGGACCGAAAAATTAATGCAGTGGCCGGCTATTTTGACCTCCCCAATCCACAGGCTGACAACACGTATCCGAGCCGGGAGCATTCCCGGAAGTGGCGGATCCATCCCGACTGGACCTATTGTCACTACATTACTGGGAACCAGCTCAACTACACGGACAACAAGGAGGACATGCTCGTCCACTTTATGAACAAGATCCAGGCCTCAACGACGGATCCCAACCAAACCTGGGCTTGGGGGAATCAATGGGGATGGGGAGGGAAGGCGGGAGACGTCTACGTATGTGATCGGGAACTCGTTCAATCCGTTGTATTTGACGCAATGGCCACCAAAGCATTCACGTCTAGTCAAGGGATTCTAAGTGAGGCGCGGAATCAGGAGTGAGTAACCGTGTTCAATCAATATTTCAAATTCAAGGAGTTATACAGAAACTCAATCCTGATTTTGACCCTTCATAGGATGCTGAAGCGGACTAAGGCGGAATTCCTGGGCCGAGGGACGATGATGACGTTCCTGGCTACTCGAAGCGGACTAACTCGATGGATTGACCATCCCGCGTCCCGAGGGAATCCGTCAGACATGTATGTTCCTCAGATAGCTAAGCCTTAGTATCTTTTCACCTATGAACTAATGGAATCCTATATTGGCAGCCCGTTTCCTGAGTACCATCCCCGTGCCATTGACGAGAGCTGGTACCAGCGGGCCGTGGAAAGAGCAGCCAACGAAGAGTCATATGTGTACTCAGTAGACTTTGATGCTGGGACGCGTAACTATTCAAGAGTGACTGCAACCCGAGCCGTGATGGCCATTAAGAATAGCAAACGGGCCCCAGTAGCTGTTGTCGGCATACAATATGACCTTGATGAATTCCTAAACCATTTTGGCCTTGGACCTGGGGTGACCACTACACGTCGTAAACTTCTTATTCCTTATCATTAAAATAGCATATAGCAATGCTATCTATTTCCAGAGTCAATCCAGTGAGCCTGATTCAAAGAACAAGTGTGAGAACGACGAGGTCGAGTGCTTCCTTTTGGATGAGAACGCATTCATTATTGGATCGAGTAGGAGTCGTGAAGACGGGGGTAAGCCTTGACCGTGTCTTTGAAATGACCAACGATGTTGGAGGAAACAAAATGGAGATTCTTAATATTTCAGGGCGGTCCTTTGGGGAAGTTGAAGGGGTCCTAATGCGCGTACTCTTAAATTCCAGTATTTACAACCAAATAGACGTTACTGACTTCCAAGCAATATGCCCGCAACCTTTATCCCATTCAAGCTTTGCGAATCCCCTGAACACAGTAAGTTTGTCTTCCGTAAAAATAAATATTAATAACAGATCAAACCGGCCTGACCCCAACACTTATTTGAATAGCCCATTATGCAGCTAACCTGGCTGTTTAATTGGTTCTGTGGAAACGTGCTTTCCTTCCTTCTCTCGCTCAATTTTCACTCCCTTATAAACGCAGACTACGCGCCGATGCAGGCCGAGGGTAAGTCAGCCACAGCGCGTATAGTAATTTGACATCAACGCATAAACGCATACTTTAATTCAATCATACCTGTTTCTAATGAACCGCTCCCAATTCAGAGCCAGATGAATATAATGACGATGACTCCGGTGACGGGGTCCGCAACATGCCGTTCATTGAGAAGGCGTATGTATCCAAGACCAGACTCCGACCCTGTGACGTAGAGTACAACTTGTATACGTATGGCACCGGCTACAATTTTGGGAGTAACCTCACGCTGGAACGCCAGTCTGTATTTCTCTGTAACGAAGAGTGTGACGAGTAAGTCAAGGTTTTAATAAATCAACAACGGTTCATACTCATAATTTGTTCCCTACAACTTTTTTTAGGTACCTTGAAGTTCAACGAATTCCGCATACGAATCTGATAATGGTTTTCGTTGAAGCAAAGTGTAAGTGTGACAGGAGGCGGCTGGCACCGATATGGGTTAAGACGACAGTTCGGTATCCGACCTACGTGGACCCTTTCAATAGAACTACCGACAACCCGATCCTCCAAGAAGTATGCCGAATCCCCCAACATCCCCTCTACCGCAAGCGACTCAACCAGTGTTACTCCTACGACAAGGACGTAAGTAGCTCCCCAGTAGTGTTTCACATATTATTTGACTAGGTATACCTATACTTAACACGATTTACGATCTCTGTAGGAATTCACAATGAAAGAGGACTGTGGCGGAGCCTCGAATCAAAAAGAAACTTTTACCGAGTTCATCTTGATGTCGACTTCAATTAGCCTGTTCCTCCAGTTCTACTGCTAAAGCTCTATTCAGGATCAATGCTACAGATTGTCCAATGGATTATTATTTCCCTTTCGAACGATAATCCAAAGCCTTCTTATTCTCTAAAACGTCCTGTTCTTGCACCTTGCACATTTCCCATGCTCCTTGCACTCCGCACTTTCTCAACCTGCAACGATTGTCTTGAAAAAGTATGTGAACTCGGCGTGGGGAGCGGCGAGAGTTGGGAAGTAAGGGTTTGGCAAGACAATTAATTTGGTGGTTAGTAAAATGTTGCCTTCGCACTCCTGTCTTACATGACCCTGATTCCTGATACGGTAGTACACTCCTTATTTTTATGCCAAACTATTCAGAGCACATATGTAGTAGCCAGTAGCCACACTATAATGTAGACTAGGATGAGGCACGATTGAGTATATAAATAGTTGATCGACCAAATATTCCTTCTTTACAAAAATATAATGTAGGATACTACTACGTTTTACAATGCCTTGTTAATTGATAAAAGGAGTTCAACTTGGCAGTCCAGTGAACAACTTAAGGAGTAAAGTGAAACCTGTATGTTGGATAGTATTAAGGAGCTCCATGCTACGGGTCTGACAAATTGTTACGCATTACTTGTCCTGAACACAAAATTTTTACTTGTCCAAATATAAAAGAAGTAAGTATACATTAATTAGCAGCCTCACTCTCAAGTTGAAATGGGAAAATAAAGGAATTCAGTACTAAACAAAAGCAGACGGGTACATCATGCGTTGGACGTACTCGTGCAGTCAGGACTACATTTATTTAGTAGATAGAAACTGAAACTATCTATTCAAAAATATATGTACAAGATTGTTCCAGTGCAAAAAAAAAGTGAGAGATAGGAATCTGGGAGAATATTACATTGAAAGGCGCTGGTTCGTCTTTATACTTACTTAGGTTAAACGTAACAACGAAAGTGAGACCTACCTGCTAGTATAGGGAAACACATGGATCTGGTAGGCATAATTTCTATTCGGAAGATGTTGGCGCAATAGTATAACATATTTCGAGGTCCGACACATCCTCCGCTTCATACTTTGTAATGCCCTGGGCCTCTGGATTCATTGAGAGAACTTCTACCTCACTGTCTAGGATCTCTTCTTCCACGTCCTCACCCAGCATTTCATGATCCCCATCTTCTACCAGTTCTTGTTCCACTAGTTCCTCCTCCTCCTCATGGTCAACCATTTCAGGCTCCAGCTCCCCGTCGTCCTCAACCTCTACAGTAATGTGGTGGACTTCCCCAGACTCTGCGTCCACCATCTCATGGGTCTCCAGATGCTGGAGGGATGTTAAATTATTTCAATCAAACTGATTCACTCAATTCATTGTTACTCAAAGGTCAGACTGACTTACGCTTACCATGTCTTCAGGCTTGAGTGAACCCATGACTGTAATCACTGTTGGCTGATTCCGTTGGCGCTGGTGCTGGTCGAGGTGGATAGCATGGGCGCGACCATTCTTCACAGTAACCATGTACTTTTCCGGCTGAAATGACGTAGGAATTGATGAAACTATCGGTTGTTCTGGCAGGTCGACTAAATAGGAGGGTCCTGGAGTTGGGGTTGGTGCTGGCTTCGTGTTCGCTGTCGTACCTATCATAAGATAATACGGGTCGGAATTTATTAAGTCGTGTCTATGTCTGGAAGATTACAGCCGGATTTATGCTGTATGACACGTTAAACGCTAGCTAGCACATGATTCCACTTCCCACTCTTACCTTCGGATGCTTTTCTTCCTTCTAAAATGTCCAGCCTCCTCTGTAATTCGGTAACTTTGTCTCGTAACTTTTTGTTTTCGTGTCGGAGCGTACTCTTGTGCTTCTCACTCTCTAAAATGGATGAATTGTCAAGGATTAGTTGAAGCCTTGGACTAGTCTCGAGTTAACTCATTAGTTTGTTGGCCATAAAAGGAGCTGGAAAGTCCTCCTCACCTTGCTTTATCCTATGAATAGCCGCCTTGTTGACCCCCAGCTCACTCGACAAGCTTCGTATTGACCTTGTGGGGTCTTGCTTGATTGCAGCCTGGACCAGGGCTACCTTATCTTCCGTCCTAGATGTCTTTGGACGTCCACTTCGCGTCAGGTCCGCCACGCTCCCCGTCTCATCAAACTTTTTATTGAGGGCGGCAATGGTCTTTCGAGAAGGGGGGTCTGTCCCTATCTCCTTCCGCCAGGCCTTCTGTATGAAAGATGACTTTTCATACATGGAATAGTAGCGGACGAGCCGGATCCTCTCCTCCAGGGTCAACCGCGTAAGAGGCATATTTATACTGTAAAGTACTTTTGAATAAGAGCGAACTCCCAAGTGACCTCCCTTTGTCTCTGGATCCCGGTATCAAACTGTGCAAGCACCTTGTTCTCTTTCCGGTGGGTTTGTTTACACAAAGAAGCAGTCTACGTAATAATATTAAATTAAGAAGTACCTACTTTTGACTTTCATATGTCATAATCGTTTATAATCTATACGAAAGGAAAAAGGCAACAACCTAGGTACAAAAGACAACTGACACGTAACGACGCAAAAATCTAGAGTTTACGGTAAGTACGTGTACTGGATACTGGAACAGTAATATGTTGTGAAAAATAGGCTGGCAAATTCGGGTAGTCAAATTACAAAGGTCAACTTAGGTCTTAGGACTTTGAATGTTTCGTCGGCCGTCGATGAAACAAACGTTCTAGGCTCCATTCTAATCCTGTCTATAATATATGTATTTAGACAAGAACAAAGAACAGTATGTATGTATACTGCCAGGGCAGGCAAGAAGGGCCAGGCCGGATTTCTGCTGAAATTGAGGATGTTGGACAAGTAGTATTCTCTCCCCTTTTCTTGAAATCAATATTTGGCGCCTTCCTCCAACTATGTTTGCATTTACTGGCACGGGATGACGCTGGACTACATCTTTTAAGGTCAAAGGAACGCCAACCCAAACTCACTAATTTCAGTTAGAGCCGCGAACATTAACTTTTACTATGTAAGCCTGTTATATTAGGTTTTTGTTGGCTGTGTGCTGTATTATGGTTATGTCACAACTTTCCTTGCATTTGAGTGAAATATAGGACTTGACATGAGAACTGTAATTAAATACAACTATATATCCGTGTAGGCTGTGAAATAGTAATTAATGCCTGTCCTCATTACTGTACGGGTATGGTAAATAATTGTGAATTAGGGCCTGTGGATCGGCTACCATTGTTTGACTATTCCAAAGTAATGTTATACATACATACATCTGGCCGCCTCAACTTGATTTCTATGCAAATTAAAGGAATAAGCCCAAATTGGTGCTAGATTTTGATTTCGGAGTTGAATAATTAAAATGCGCCTTGCATGAAACCTTTGTGAGTTCAAGTTGAAGGTAGAAGGGTTTTCGAAGTTGATCATGTTGATTTAATTAAAGATCCTTTACCTGTGCGGCCTTTTAGGGCCGTTGGCCTGGGACGGCGGGCCAGGGTACGCTTGATGAGCTCCGTCTATTTAATTGTCAATTGTCACCCAAGTGTTGTAAGTTAATAGTTTAATTTATGGTTCACGCAACTTCGGGCTTGTTCTAACCGTAACAGGTTGGGTAATTATGAATATTGTGCATGCAACCCACGTGTTCAAAATTTCTAATATTTGGTAAATTCGCAGCGTCGCAGCAGGTGCCCGTGATCTAATCATATTAGTAAAAGCTTAACCTGAAGTAAAAATAATAATATCACTTACCATGCGTGAACCATTCCTTGTATGTTGATTTGATTCTAACATTGCGTTAGTTTATAAGAAGGTAATTCTTATCAAACGATCCAATTCATCAGTAAAGTAATTGAGTAACTACCTAAGGACTCATACATAAGTTTGCTTGTAAAATGAGTAAAAAAAAAACAGCCTTTTAAAACCTATCATCAAATTATTATAAATACAACTTGCATCAATAGGTTACGAAAAAGATTAGTGACATGCGACATCCGACGCACCTACGATTTGGGGGAAAATACCTGTTTAAAGCGGAATTGCGTTGCAGAAAATGGGACAAGTTGTAATGCCTATCAGATTGCAAAACTTGTGTATGCGCTATTCATTATCAGGTCAATGGAACACTTTATTAGTACAGCTACAACAATTAATATCGAATTTGGTATATTTATGATTATGTAATTAAGAAAGGGAACTGGCTACACATTACGTGTACGACGTAGGACCATATGAACTCCCTGTGTCTCGATTTTGTACATTTGTTTTTATAGCCATGAAAAAGACGATGGTATCGAATTTTATCCAAATAATCCGCCCATAGGCTCATACGCCACCGTGACAATTAAACTTTCAATTAAACTGCATTATCTTACACAAAGGCTTATAAAAGGTCACGAAAGGTTGACATTAATCTAACGGCAAAATCTGCATAGGCCTACTGAGCTGACTGTGATTGAAAATGCTTATAAGCTTTAACGTTACAGAGTGTTATTATGGTTACTGCATCGTGTATAATGTATAAGGTTCATACCTTATATATTTACCTGAAAAATACGACTGAGCTGACTTTTTAAAATCAGAACGTTCTACCAGCCACTGTTCACAATGTCAAAGGAAATCCCAGTAAAACAAACTACGGATTTGTCAGCTTCGAATTAGCAGAAAATTAAAACCATAATATCATTAAATGATCTTACTGCGGCTCCATGCCACAGTAAGATGCCACACATGTTCCCACAGAGCACCTTGCAGTACTGTTGGAGGAAATGCATAGCTTTCTACATAGCATTGCGGCGGCGATATGATCCTGGCGTTACATTTTATTGGTCAACCTGATTCGATTTCGCTCGGGTTGAGAGCCATTCCTTGTATAAATGAGGCAGAATGAGATGAAAGTTGCTAATCACCTAAAATGTTGTGTTTTTACACACGTGGACGTGGAATACATAATAACTTGCATTATTTGGGATTATGACTTACAGGAAGGAACGGCTTGTAGACCAAATGCATCCAGCCATTCGAGTCAGAGTGCCAAATGAATTAAGCTCAACTCAGTTGACTGCCCCTGTACGTCTGCTGGGCTCTTGGTGAAGAAAACCCATGTTTAGGAAAAGAACAATTTCATGGTTAACTAAGCCCTCCCTGGGCCCAGAAGAGGTGTGTTGTGCTAATGCATGGTATGGAGTCTCTGAGTCTCTGATTGCTTTACTATTATCACGGCTACGGCTCCCTGAGAAGGAGCCTGATTAGCGCGGCCTGCAGTAATCTAATTGCACTTGTTCAATGGCCTAACATGACGGGATGTCAAAATTAAACCCAAAGTTACAAGCTAGGTTATTTATTAAGTACTTTTGAGACTAGGAGCTGATGAACGGATTAATCACTTCATGTTAACCGCATAAGTAAATTAAGGATTATGAAATCCATCTACAATTAACTATGTATATCCGTACTACTTGAGTATCCTGTGTGAAGGTATGCAGTTAATCAAAAACTGTCTTGTGTAGTTTTCAAAATTAGTTATTCCTTGAGCCAGTGCTCATTTGCTACATAGACTCTGCACTAGTATAGGGCATGTACCCGAAATACGAAAATGCCTTCAACCTCGATTTAGGTGATTTAATGATATTATTGCCCATTTTTACAAAATTAAGGAGTAATTATAATTTCGTCGTCAAGTAGTAATACTTTGTGCCTTAAATCACAATCAGATCAAGGGTACTGGGGAGTTTTAAATAGGTCGCGTGTCGTATGTTTACTTGAACGTAAATCCTTCTCTTTGTCGCATGTCAACCAGGCCCAAACAAGCCCCAATTTCAGCTTATGATTATGAGGGCATATATGACGAAATATTTATTTCAGAGTACAGAAACTCCGTTTGGGTTTTACGACTGAGAACCCGCAAGGAGTGCTTATTGGGTTTGCCGTCTACCATTAGATGCGCTTAATTAAGTTGACGTAAACAAAGTATATTTGATGGTTCATAGTTCCTTTTACCTGGCATAGTAAAATATTGTAGGTACATTCCTTGAGAGTTTTGAGTCTGAATATTAATTAGGCTAAATGAGGCAACATTCAACCTTTGTGTTTGAGGGAATTCCAGCATTAAGGTGTTACAGTGTCAGTGGCACGGACTCATGGCTCAGTTCCTTAGAATAATGGGCGACGTTTTGATGCAACGAGCTTAATTAATACATTTAGCTACCTCAGGAACCCCAAAATCCATTCTGGGGATTACGCAGAGATAACCAAAGTACCTGAGAGTTATTGGGCAATGCTCTTGTAATTTATTATTTTTTTATACTCAGAAATCCGCAGAGAAACCAGCATAATAATTAAGTATGGATAGAGTCACTTTGTTTTCGTTTTCATTTTCGATTGTCGGATCCCTGGCCCGTTGAAGTTGAATCTCTTGCCTCGCTCACATGCACTATGCACCTACTACCTTGAGCCCTCTTAATTATTATTAAACACTTACTAACGAGACGGTAAGGTGAAAATCAGGGCAGTTCGCGAGTCAGCTCACGTTTTACTATAGCCCAAGGTATAGGGACTTAAGGTATCCGGCCACACGTTTGTGGAGATCCAATTATTAAAGAGCAATAATTTCAAGTTTTTTTGGATTGCGGGGGTATGTATAGGCCCTAAGAGCAGCAGAGAAGTTATTCATCCACTTAACCGGGCCCATTATATGGGACAAAGATTATGAAATTCATGAGGCATATCGTCAAAGGAACCCAGCACACTAAAGAGCCGTGATGATATGTGGAGCTACAGCAGCAGCAGGTGAGAAGGGCCTTTTAGTTAAATAGTTAGTGGGCAGAATGCACCCATCCATGGGCCCTCGCCAAGCATTATGTAAGCCTACGGAATGGGTAGAGGTCCCCACGTTTTTTTCCGCCTGTTGTTGTTGGGGCACTTTTAATTTTTGGGCTGGGGTGGTGGTCCGCGATGCTGGTATGCTGGTGCTGGCGGGGTAGTCTGGGGAATCGAGCCCCGTCATCATGTCCTAATAAGTGAAAAGAATGAACAATCCGGAAGGAAAGGGAAGATTTAGACTAGATCCAAAAAGTCCAAATAACTTTATTATTGTTATTATGATGAGGGCAGGAGGGTAGGGGGTAGGCCCTCTATTTCCTGACTACTATATTCAGAGCCCAACCGTATAAATGCCCCGTGACGTGACCACTTTGACAACAAACGCACTCCGGCAGTCTTCAGAGCAAGACAGCAACGGGATAGGAAAGTGCTCCGTGATCTCCAATACCAAAGCCTGTTTAGCCCTTCTGTTTCTTCTGAGCTCCGGTGGGGAATCATGAAGACCTTTAGCGCTCTTCTCGTAAGTTCATTCAAAAATAATATCCTTCTTTCCAAAATATCAGCAGTGGTTTTGATAAAAACGGATGATTTTCTTGAATCAGTCGACAATATTTTCGGAATTATAAGCAATCATTTTGGAATTATCAAAACTTTTTTTTTCTAAAATAAAGTGATCTAATGAATTACATTTTTTGGAAACTAACGGTAACTTTTCAATTAAGTCCGATAGCTCCCAAAAATATCCCCTGAATTTCAGGATCAAAATATTGAACTCAATTGAATTTTTCAAAAGCTCCCAAAGATTCGATGAAGTTGAGCTGTAAGATTGTTTTTTTTATTGTTTTTTAATCTCTCATGCTAAAGTATCCCATCCAATTGTATCGCAAGCTATTCAATTTAGTCGATAATATTCCAATAGCTGTCAAATGGTATATTTAAACGCGTAATTTTTTGTCAAAAAATCCAATGTCTCAATCCAATTTGACGCTCTCATGAATCCAATCGACGATTTCTTCTGCTAAGCCCTTGTCCTAGACATTCGACATTCCTCACCGTTTCACTATTTTTTGTCATCCATGCAAGTCGTATAAACGAGCGGAGTACGTGAGAGGAATGTAATGAGAATGCAGGCGAGGGTGAAAGTGACATAAGAGAGGTGCAGCAAAACCTCGTCGCGTGCCAAAACTTTCTCTTTTCTCATTTTACAAAAACGGCTCAAGGCCTTTCAAAATTCCTTGTACAAACATAAAGCTCAAGGCCTCTGTAAATTTAAAACCCATTTCCTTCCTATGCATTCCCAGATTCTCGGCTCTGCCATGGGCCTTGTCTATTGTGAACCGCCAGCTGAGGTTGGATACGAGGGTGGACACGGCGGTGGACACGAAGGCGGTGGTGGCGGCGGATTCGAGGCTGAGGGCTCCGCCTACGGGGCTCCTGTCGCCTACGGCGCTCCCCACGGCGGTGGTGGACACGGGGGCGGTGGCTACGGAGGCGGCGGTGCTGGGTTCGGTGGCGGTGCCGGAGGCGGATTCGGCGGCGGTGGCGGCGGTCACGGACACGTTGAGGTCATCCACGGCGAGAACACGCACTCCCAGGGCCCGACCTCCGTCCGGGAATATCACTCCCACTCCTACGTCAAGAAGCCGACCCACTCTGTTCAGCACTTCCAGACCCATCAACACCAGGCCAAGAAGATCATCCACCAGCACCACCAGACCCAGAAAGTGATCCACAAGCACCACAACCATCAGCACGTCATCCACCAGCACCACCTCCACAAGGTCCATCTCCACAACCTCCATCTCCAGAAGGAGCATCTCCACAAGCACCACCTCCACAAGATCAACGTCCACCAGCCCATCTACCACCAGCACGAGCAGCATCAGCACAAGGAGACTGAGGAGCACAAGCACAAGCAGACCCACGGAGAGACCCATGCCAGTGTCCACAAGTACCACGAGTCCACCCGACACAACCCACCAATCCACGCCCACCAGCCCAAGGGATGGCACTAAGCCCCTCCTCCTCTCAGCTAAGCTACTCTCTGCAGTTCCAGGGAATCCTAGAGCCCTAGCCTCAGTCACCTAAATCAAGGGATCTTTCGTCGTACTCGAAATTTGATGACAACTTGAGCTTTACTATTTTTTTACTTTCCAATTCCGAACGGTCAAAAAATCTAGTCTAGTCCTAAAAATGTAATTGTGTTGCTCCTCCTCCTACTCTTCCTGTCTTGGCCCGATCAAAATTCCAGCCCGGGTCATTATGAGCCGGGACTAGGATAGCATAATACATTTTAGTTATTCCTCCATTTTTTGTACTATGTAGAGCAATGGGATTATGCCTATTTCACCCCTTAACTTCCCTTTCCCCTACCTACCTTTCCTAAACTCAGCCCTTCAGTGAGAAACGTCAAAATTATATATTTTTGTAAAGTTTGTACTACCTATATACATAACTACGAAACGGAAAATGAATAAATGCTCCACTCCACCACAGTAACACGTATAACTTGTCAGATCAGCATCCGCCAGAGATAACAATTATTTGGTTGTATTCCCCACACAGCCCACATCAATAGCTCCAATTAAAAATCCACACACGGCCTATTAAGAGTCATGAGTGATTTCTGAAGCATTATGTCCGACTTGCATTCAGGTATCGCTACAACATCTCTCGTACCCAGACCAGCAGATCCCTACTTCCTACTTCCTTTCCAATCGTTGCACAATAGGAAGTATAAAGTAGAACGGCCAGGCTCCCAAAGGAAAGGATAAATACTATACATGCAGTCTGTCCACTCTCCTCTGCACTCCATTATTAATGTGTACAAGGAATTATTGCACAATTGAAGGTAGGATAGTAGGCAGAGGTTAGGCAGATTGCCAATCTTAATTACTAAACGTTCTCATGCCCCCAGCCTAAATGCCTCAACACTTTCCGACATTTACACCACAACAACGTAATTACACTCATGTGACGATAATTTCCCACTTAGTCCCGTGAAAGTGAGACTGCCAATCTCGTTACCGGCCATACTCATTCCGACCGTCCTTGGGAATGACATTGCAGTTTCTGATTATGCTGTCATTTTGGCCAGGTGAGTGAGAGTGAGTGGCTTTATTATATGGACTCAGCGGAGAGCCATTCACTACTGCGAGGATTTATGTAAGGTTTGGAATCTGGACCCGCCTCATATTGTATTTGCGATATCTTGTGTCTTGTGTGTACCTTACGTGGAATCGATGCCTAGTGCCCCCGTCGCCTCTGCTCATGTTTATTTATATTTAATGCAAACATTTAGCTCATTGAAAAAACTGGTTGTAGGTACCTATAGTGTATAGGGAAACTACTACTAGGTCCATGCGGTCGGTACATGCATGAATGATGAGTTAATGTGGACTGACATTTGTACAATCTAAACCCTGGTGAGTTCTCTGGAGAGGACGAAGAACCTTCCAGCAGCAGCACAGAGATCGATAGTGCGTCCTAAGCGATTGCGCCCCGGAGGAGCCCGCACTATGATCTCAGGCTCAGTATTGACTTGGACCTTCCGCAGAGCCGAATCCTTTAAAACGGTGCAAGCCAAAATTTTGTCCACATTTGTGCCTCAGACCCATAGCAGCCGAGTTCAGTTTCCACAAGTAATAAACTCAATTGTTGCAAGACCTAGTTCAAGCTACGCCATCGGAATGAATTCCAAACATTTGGCCGCCGGTAATTTCAGAACTTTAACTCTATTCTTTGTTGCAAGACTTGGGCGCTAAAAGTTTAATTATCCAAAACGTTGACACATAGGCTCATCATATCCACCGCTCAAGGATGGAAAAGTTCGAATTTACAACATGCGTTTCTGCCCTTATGGTCAGAGAGCCTTACTGGTTGCTGAAGCAAAGGGGATTGCGTGAGTGCCTCTACTTAGTAATACATAGTATATAGAAATAAGTGTGATACGAGTATTTATCGCAATTTAAAACAAGAAGTGAATTATTGCAAGAATCAATTTGAAAAGGACTACGTGCTCTACCGTCTTTCTGATTGCATGCCATTATTTTGCAACAAAGTGCTATCTGCCTCTGGTTACGTTAAGAACCATGGGTGCGTCTCCTTCTCTTGCAGTATAATTAATTTTGAGTGTAATAAGGGGATTGGTCCTAATGTACGCACGATTTATGGTCACCTTAGTATTTTTTGCGATTTTTACAATATACAGTAGTCGATACGATACATTGCCTGTTGTCAGTACAGTGTAATTTATATAATATGCCTTTGACCTGATGTTGCATCAATAGTGAGTTTGAGACTTTATCATAATAATCCTGCAGCTCATTCTATGTACTTGGAACTAAAGTTTGTTCTCCAGTTTGAAGGGGATACCTCTGGCTTAATTGTATTATCCTATTTTGGATTTCTTAAATAGGCATGACATTGTCAATGTGAGCCTGAAGGATAAGCCAGAATGGCTCCTGGAAAGGAACCCGGCTGGAAAAGTGCCCACAATTGAGACGCCCAAAGGCCCCCTCTACGAGAGCCTCATTGTCGCCGAATATTTAGATGAAGTTTATCCAACTCGACCCTTGTCCTCTTCTGAGCCCTACCAGAAAGCATTGGACAAGATTTGGACTGAGAACTTTACAAGTGTAAATAGAATACAATAATAGTGAAATCATTCCTGGAGTTTATAACGTATTTTCAAATAGATGTTCCTTGCTACATTTATACAGGTCACCACGGCTTTCTACAAAGTTGTGACCGCAAGGGACGACAAGGATCTTGTGAAGGAGCGTCTAGCTGATTTGTCCAGCACTCTCACACCCTTTGAGAACGAGCTGAAGAGGCGAGGGACTGTCTACTTTGCAGGTGTTTACCCTTAAAATGTAAATGTCCAAAATGTCATCTTAACATTTAATTTGTTTTTGTAGGAGACTCTAAGCCTGGTATGCTTGACTATATGATCTGGCCATGGTTTGAGCGTTTAGGGCTCTTTAAGGTGTACTTCCCAAATGCGTTTGATTTCGACTCGGCAAAGGAACAGAAGCCAAGCCTGGTAAGTATCATTCCACTGTATGTAGCTCTATAGTTTATTTATTTTATGAAAATACAAACTATTCCCAAACTAAGAAATTGATAATTGGATTATGCTATGCATATACATATTTCTGATTATATATTTAGAATAATGTTTTTACATCTATTTTAGGACAACTGGCGTAAAGCAATGAAGGAAGACCCGGCCGTTAAAGCTGTTTATTTGTCTAATGAGGATCACCTTAAATACTACGCTACTCATATCAGCGGGTCACCCGACTACGATGTGCTTTTGAAGTAAAATACATTGCCCAATGGTATCAGCGTAACTTATACATCATCAAATACTACAAGCAAAGTACAATCATTACGGAATGTTTTCGTATAAATAGGCAACTACTTATTAGTTGCGAAAAGCTTCTGAAATTTGTTAACTTGGTTCCTGTTCGAAAGAAATGAGTCACTAAACAGTATTGAATATTTACTGTGTCATTTAATGGTATCGTCATCCATCGCCACGTAGTAGGTTTAGTTTTTCCTCAATTCCAGGTTGTAATTAATATACCTTATGGTAATACTTGTTTAAGGTAGGTAAAATCCATACCAATATACCATATCTTTAGTACAAACTGCCGTTTGCTCGTAAAACTATGTAGTATACGCATAATCAGGAATTGTGCTAAAATGCCTTTTAAAGATATCCAATGGTATAACTAAAGCTAACAGATAATTTAACTCTGCTTTAAATGATTACGTAAGTGTCACAAACAGTACACATATATACGTACATACTATGTATGTGGAAACTATTGGAAATTAAACTAGGTAGGTACCTACTTGTACTCAAGTGCAAAGGATAGGCTCACCTGGCTCACCATACAGGCGCTCGGTTGGCAGCTTGTTATACAGCTTACAATGTTACAATGTCCGATATATGTAAGACCTACACTCCGTATCATTAAAATTACTATAGTCCCTGCCTTAGAACAGTGAATGAGATTAAGCTCCTAATGTAGGTATTTATAATTCAGGTACAGTCTTTAGTACATACATATATGAATATCGTTCCTCCATCGCAATATACTACATATGTAGTATGTCAACCGCTAAATGAATTTTTATCGAATTCTCTTGTGATAGGAATAGGGTGCCAGGATACCGTACAATGCTTTACTGTAATATTATGACTTTCAAAAAGACAATAATAAAATCAACAATATTTCAAAACTTGCTGATCAAAAATTATTTATTTGTATTATAGGAGGGCTTATCATGTTGTTTATTATTTTCCACCACATCTTTTAGAAAGATTAACGGCTCTTTGATGTGCGAGAGGTATTGTTCTTACTATTGTAGGTACTACTGTTTTCCTTACCACTGTTTACCCATCTGGTAAAACAAAGAGATACATAGTTTGAAGACGGACGTAAGTTTGATGCGAATTCTAGACATCTAATCAACAGCGTACAGCAGCCGACGTTTAAAGTTTAAAGTGTCTGTAACAGCACTTCAAATTTGGTCCATTTTATTACGTTCTGATAGATTACCTGATCTTCTACAACCTGGAAAGTAGACTTTTAATGGGAGAGTACTACTAGTACATGCACCTACTACAAGGACAAAATCAAAACACTTCTACCATGTTTCCCTGTATTTGGCGACTAACTCTAAGAATTAACCAACAACCTTTCCCACTTATGTTGTGATATCAATAAATTCCAATTCTGAGTGTGACAGGTGACAATTTCATTAATTTTCGTCCAAGTATTTCCGTATCCTCAATTCATTTGAGCTTAATGCTTCAAATTAGTAGCTGTAATATGGCCAGTCGCCGCATTTTTTTCCTTTTCATATCCACCTGTATTATACTGGCCTTAGATGTACACGCTACTAGGGCTACCATTGAGGCTGAGGACGATTTCCTGTACGGCACGTTTCCCGACGATTTCCTCTGGGGCTTTGCAACAGCGGCCTATCAAGTCGAAGGCGGCTGGAATGAAGATGGTGAATAAGGAAATGCTTCTTGAAAAAAGATGTCAAGGTTTTGAATCTAATTCGTAAAAGTGTTTTTTTTTAATCGAAAACTTTATTTTACGCATAGGCAAAGGAGAGTCTATATGGGATGAATTTACACACCGCGACCCGAGTCCTGTAGTCGACAATTCTACAGGAGATGGTACACATGGACACCTACTAATATAATATATTTTTGACACATATTCGCAACTACATATGTATTTAGTATTATATGCGCCCTCAACTATGTATGTATAAGTAAAATTGTATTTTCTTGCGTTCTAGTTGCCTGCGACTCCTACCACAATTATAAGGAAGACGTACGGCTGCTGAAAGAGACGGGGGTAAGTCTGCAATCAAATTCACTACCTTATATTTTTGAAAGAATGAATTTTTACTGCAAAATGAAAAACTAATTTTTTGGCACAGGCTGACTACTACAGATTTTCAATTTCTTGGCCTCGAATCCTGCCGAACGGAACCGCAGACAATATTAATCAGGCTGGGATTGATTACTACAATAGCTTACTAGATGAGCTCGAAGACAACGGTCTTCAGGCGCTGGTCACAATCTATCACTGGGACTTACCACTGTGAGTGATAAAAATTTAGTATACGCCGGGGACATGAAAATGCAAATCTGCGTGCATGCAAAGTAGATACGTATCTTAGGTACCGAATGTTAATAATGCTTTATCTTAGGCAACTTCATGAGCTGGGCGGCTGGGAGAACGAAACAATGGCAGACTACTTCACTGACTTTGCTAGAATTGCATACGAGAACTTTGGGGATCGGGTCAAGCTCTGGCTCACCTTTAACGAGCCCTGGGTCTTCTGCGTACTTGGTTATGGACAGCCAATCCTGGCCCCGGGAGTCGAAGATCCTCCACACGCCCACTACGACTGTATTCATAACGTTTTGAAGGCCCATGCCAATGCCTACCATCTCTACGCCGACAAGTTCAAGCCGACTCAGCAGGGAAAATGCGGAATAACCCTGGACTCCAACTGGTACGAACCAAAGAACCCGGACTCTGCGGAAGATAACGAAGCAGCTGAAAGAGCGCGCCAGTTTCAGGTTAGTCGGCATTTAAAAGAGCTCTGATTTAAGCAAACGGAAGGTAAGCCCAAAATATCTGAATGAGACTCCCTATAACCTCAGATAACTTACTCAAAAAATTAAGTACATTTAATGGCAGAATATTTTCCCTTGTTCTCCAAAACCAAAGTTAACATAACTATACCTAACACAAGCTAGGCAAACCCAAGTTAGCCTAAGCTAATGCCACCAAACCTAACCTAAGCTCAGCTATACTAGCTAAATGTAAGTTAAGCTAATAAGTTAGGCAGACCCAGCCTAACCTAACATCAGCTAAGCTAGACTCCGCTAGCTAAATTTAACTACACCTTAATGAATAAAACATAACCAAACCCTAAGGCCTACGACAAACTTTCTGATTTTATGTTTCAGCATGCCTGGATGGGGAGCCCGCTGTTTCACGGGAAATACCCGGATATAATGCGTCAAGTCGTTGATGAAAACAGTTCGGAGGAGGGTTTGCTCGTTTCAAGGCTTCCGATTCTAGACGCGGCCTGGGCAGAAAGAATCAACGGTATTTGAAGATACTAATGCAATAATTCTATAATGCACCATGACATTTGGCTTAATACTTTCTGAGAACAGGGTCATTGGACTTCCTGGGTCTGAATCACTACTCCACCGAGCTAATTGAGCCTGGGCAGCCAGGTGAGGTCGATAGAGCGGACTGGTACAAAGACCGGAACGTGACTTCAAGCCGGGATCCAAATTGGGAAGGGACCGTCTCAGGGAAGGACGTTGTGCCTTGGGGCTTCCGAAGACTCTTGAACTGGATCAAGAATACGTACGGGAACCCAGAGCTCTACGTTACGGAGAATGGATACGCTGATGACGGGAGCATTGGGCTAAATGACACTCGGCGGGTTAACTTTTACCGGCTCTACATAAACGAGCTCCTGAAGGCCGTGGATGTGGATGGTTGTAACGTAAAGTCTTACACTGCATGGAGCCTCCTGGACAACTTTGAGTGGCCGTTGGGATATACGTAAGGAAAATTCCGATTTTTTATTTACGATTTGGGCAATGGGAATGAACATTTATCAGCGTATACACTACAATCCAGTGGCATGATCTTTGTATTACCGATGATAATAGGCAAAGATTTGGAGTGCACTGGGTCAACTTCACAGACCCTGGACGGGAGAGAAAGCCAAAGGTTTCGGTTGAGCTTTTGAAGCAAATCTTCGCCGACAATGGGTTCCCGGAAGCGGATGAAACAACAACAATTAGCGACTCGAGCTTCGAGCACGGCAAGTACTAGCCTTAGTGATTCAAGCACAACGGGAGTCATTGAAACTACCGTAAATGAAGAGACTTTAACTAACGATTCAATCAGTATGTCCATGCAGTCTGCTACTTCGCTCTTGGTGACTACATTGATCATTTATTGTTTTATTCTGTAAGCATCATATGCGATACGTACACCAGTTTTGTATACATACACTATTATGCCAAATAAATAATTCTTCGTTTAGGTAAACCCCGATATCACAGTAAATTCTTTTAAGGTAAAATAAAGGAATTCAATTGTTCATTTTTGATCAGGCCTCATGACATAGAACTTTATGTATCAAGGTAAAAATATATAGTAAAAAACCTGCTTTCAGCAGCTTGGGACCAAAAGGTATAGCAGAGGAAAGTAAGACAGAGGCAGATAAAAATAAAT